>PVJA010005059.1:0-81422 GCA_004027025.1 Myocastor coypus | reverse complement strand
CATTGCGGGAGAGAAAGCGAAGGGGAAATTAGAGCCGGACATGTGTGGAGATGGGAAGCCAAGGGAGGAAGGAGCGACTGGGATGTCCCGTGGTGCCGTCACACAGGCAACAAGAGCAGAGACTTGAGTTTCACGATACAGGGAGGCAAAAACCTTCCAATGAAGACCAAAAACTCCCACTGGGTGGACGCAATCGTAGCCAGCAAGGTTTATGCTTTAAAAAAAAAAAAAAATGTGTCTGAAGTGAGGTCACAAAGCAAGCCATTGTGTCCCAGCCCAGCCTGCCTCAGCTCCTGTGGGCCTCCCCTAGAGACCCCGTAGAGACAGCCCTAGGTCTGATGTTGGTGGAGTTTCCGTGCTACCGGTGGAGTTCCCTTCGGTCCCCAGTGCCATTGCTCCCTAGGACAATTCGCTGCCCTTCTCTATCGCCTGGGGGAGCCACTGGGTCCCTCTGCATACACAGGATGCTGCCAAGAATGCTCCGCAGGCAGCAGTGCTGATGAACGCAGTGTGAAGGACCGCGGGTGCTCAGGCTAACTGCGGAGCCGCTCTGGGGCTTCGAACTTCTCTCCTCCCAAGGCTGGAGATCGCTGCTTCCTCAGTACACTTTGAGCCATTCCTTACATACGTTTGTAGTCTTTTCCTCTTCCCACCGAGTTGCCCTGGGCTTTTCCATTCAGCATGCTCCTATTTCACTTCTGTTTCCTTATTTATGCTTATGTTTATTCCTCCAGCTGCTGTTCCGGATATTTCTAAGTGATACCCAGGGTACAGTCAGCTTATAGCCTTTGCTGTCTCACACCTATTCTTGGGTGGACAGGAAGTGCACTTCTCTGTCACAACTTGCTTTTGGAATTTACAGCAGAGCCATTGGGTGGGCTGGGTGGTGGCAGTGGTTGCCGAGGGAGGACCCTGACAGCAGGTACACTGTGTCCATGAATCAGCTATTGGATGGAGAGGTATGAGCTTGGAGAGAGAGAGAGGGAGGGGGAGAGAGAGAGAGAGAGAGAGAGAGAGAGAGAGAGAGAGCTGGTTTTACAGAGCATCTGCTTGTTCTTGAAATTTTAAAATAAATGTGAAATATAGAATCTTCTAGAAATTTAAGCCTTATCTCCAATGTATAACAATTTGTTTCAAAAGATGATTTTGAAATTCTTTCTCCTGACTCTAGTTAACTAGCCTGAGAATATTCAGTTTGTATGTCTTGCCAATCCCACATTCACTAGTATTCTTTAAACTATCCCATTCACAATGTTTCATAGTAGTAGGTATGTGTGTGCATGTTGTGTGTAGTGTGTGTGTGTGTGTGTGCGCATGGGTACTGTGTCATGTAGGGTGCAGATATTTTGTGAGACTGTTTGTTGGGTGTGATTTTTAATCAAGTCAACTTGACTTGGGTAAGGACTAACGAGCGGATTAGTGTATTCTGGGAGTGTCTGTCAATGACCAAGGTGCAGACCCAGGAAGTTTTAGGTTGGCAAACAAATGATACAGAAGGTACAAAGAGTCCCCAGGTTCCCTGTGTCCCACTGAACTGTTTTCCTGTTGCTCTTAATAATTTGCACAAACACTCAGGACCACTAGTAAAGTAATATTGATGAAGTGGGCTGGACACAGCCTATGAGCCCTGGCTCCAGCCTGGTCACGTAAGAGGTCTCCGCAGATGCCGGCATAGAAGATGCTGCTGGGCCCAGCTTGCTTGAGGTCTTGTTTATCTGCCTGAGCTCAGGTTAGATGCTTCTGCCAAACCCAAGCCCACCAAGCATGTCCTCAGGCATGAGTCCTAAGTCCTGAGAGCATATGGACGATGCCAGGAGCAGGTCTCTCTGGGCCCTTCCTCAGGGAAGGCACTGTGGGAGGAGAAATCAGGGTTCCCCTTCTTCATTGCTCCCACTCTCAAGAAGGACTTTGTGTACAACCTGGGAGGCTGCAGGATGGAGGTGGCTGTGAGTTAGTGGTAAGCACTATAATTATTTCAAGCATGCACTCAGGCCTTTTTTATTATGATTCTAAAAGCACATGGTTGAAAATATGTCCAGTTCCACACAGAAGCCTTGCTGGCTGCTGAAAACGCATGCCCTGGTGCCTCAGGCTACAGGGCCTAGGAGTGCACATCTCTTGAACTGGGCTTTTCTCCCATTAAGATCTCCATCCCTTGCTTAAGAACAGAGCGACAGCGTGATGAGGACTTGGGATGTTTTGCTAGCACTTGCTTCGGAGCCTCGTGAGTTTGGGTTGCAGCCTGGGAATCACTTAACATTTCTAGGTATGTCAAAGAATAAGTGGAAAGAAGCCCCTTTGCCAGAGGCAGAGATTCCACAGGGCTAGGGTTAGGGGCACCGCTGTCTCAGCCATCTCTGCCAGCCAACCTCGGCCAGACTTCCTCTGCCTGTGCCGCCATTCATTCTGATCTTCGAGGGAACACTTGGAATGTTAGTCATCTTCAATGGACAGTCCAGGCCTACAAATAACAGTGCTGTGAGCCGTGGGGAAGACTTGTGTGCATGAACTTAGGTGGACAGGAAGTGCACTTGATCTTGCAGTCAAATTAAATGGAATTCCAGGTTAAATCAGTTTGTTCAGAAAGTTGTTGGGTTGCACATGCTAAGTAAAACTCATGTCTTTGTTGCCTCTTTCTACTTTTCTTTTTTTTTTCCATCATGATATGGAGGTTTAGACTGAGGTTATTCTCACTACAACTGTAGACATTTGTGTTTTGAGACACTGTCTCACTAAGCTGCTCTGTCACCAAGGCTGTCTTGAATTTGTGAATTTGTGCTCCTCCTGCCTCAGCCTCCCAGACTGCTGGAGTCACAGGTGTATCCCGCTATGCTCAGGAAGCAAGCACCTACTGTGCGATCTTGCCAGTGAGCTCTGGGGCTCAGGAGATGGATTTGGTGCATCAGAAGCCAGGCTTTATTGCTCTTCTCCTGGAGGTGCCTCGAGAGTGATCCAGGTCTGTTTTAGCTGTGGGCAATTCCAGAGGAGGAGGAGAGAGGGAGGGAGGGAAGGCAGCAAGGGAGCAAGGGAGGAGGTGAGAGGGCAGGGGGGAGAGAGAGAGACAGAGAGAGAGAGAGAGAGGGAGAGAGAGAAATGAGGGCCAAGAAATTTGCGCTCCTTATCTGACTCATGTTTTAAAAATTTAAAATAAATCCTTTTCTCTTCCCTTCTCCTTAAGCGATGTTTCTCCACCCTCTAATAATGTCAGAACCACCCTTGGGCGAGGCCTGAGCTTTCACACGAGGGCTCCTTTTGGTCCCTTCCATTGTCTGGCAGAGGCATTTCCCCAGCGTCCGTCCACTGTCTGTGTGCTGCTCGTGGCCGTGGCCGGTACCGTGCCTGTCGGTGCCCATCCTACACCTGTCCTGCACCCATCCTGTGCCCGTCCTGTGCCCATCCCGTGCCCATCCTGCACCTGTGCTGTGCCTGTCCTGTGTCCACACCCGCCCTGCCGACTGGGGGCGCTCTGGTGCGCACAGCGCTCTGCTCCCAGGTGCCCTTCAAGGAGGCTGTGAAACTCAGATCCCCTTCTCAGGCCCACAGGCATCTGTCCTCCGCCCCACAAGTGCAGACTACACCGAGCTTCCTGTTGCCAGCTCTGGGGCCCACCTGGTCCCCCCAGGGTCTGCCGGGTCCTTGCCAGCTATAAGCACTGCTGCGCTTTCTTCGGCTTCTGACCTGCTCTCAGGGCATGGCCTGTGGGCTGCAGGCTGAGTGCCTCCTGACTGTCCCTCCTTCTCCCTCCCCAAAGCTGATGTCTCCATTCTGTAGGGGGTTCCCTCACGGGCCTTTGTGACTGGCTTCACTGCTCATGGGCCAACACTAGCCACGTACTCAGCTGCAGGCCCCCTCTCCCCTGACTGCCTGCCTTCGTTCCTTCTGTAAGCACTTGCTGAGCTGAGTCTGTGATGTCTGCCAGTCTTCTTAGGCCCAGCCCCAGTGGGCGGGGCTTCCTCACCTAGGTTTCCCTAGCTTTTTCTGATCTTTTCGGTTCCACAGCCCTGTGAGTGCAGAGCAGGCCCGGCCCTTGGGCTCAGGCTCCCAGCCCTGAGTGCGGCAGGTTAGTGCTGCAGCCAGGAATGACCCGCACGACCTCAGTGAGCACCGATGGCTCTGGTGCAAGGTGCTGGTCGACCACTCAGGACCTCGAGAAGGTGGTCACATACTGTCCTCGTTTTGGGGTGTAGAGATAGCAGCATGCATGAGGGTGCTGAAATTCAGATAATATTACAATCCAAGTTCCAAGGAGCTACAAATTTTAGGACAAAAACTATTTTTGAACAGATTAACAAAAGAACAGCAACCATCCTGGTAATTTATTTGATAAAACTTCCCTTTTAATGCTATTAGCCATGGAGTGAATTTGCATAATCAGATGTCATGGAGCAGCATTTGGGGCTCACAGGGCCAGCCCTGGGCTGCAGGGCCCAGCAGCTCTGAGTGAGTTAGCGCTGGGCTTCATTTTGAGTCTGCTGCTCACCACACATGCTTTGCTACACCTTAGCGAGTTGACCAGATGTCGCAGAGGACTTTTCCTTGTCTCAGCCGAGGCCCCCAACTGAGATCAACTGGCCCGAGGCACAATGACTTCTGGAGAGATACAAAGTGGTGTATGTGTTACATGCTAAGGACTGAAACTCGGCCCTCACCCAGCCCCAGGATGCATGAGAACTCATTAAAGATTTCAAGGGAGAGAAAGTTCAGCGCTTATGGAGTAGCATTATTGGAGAGCTCCACATTCCTTTCCCACCTCTAAGCAAGCAAGAGTCTTGGAAAGAAGTCATCGGAAGACAGAGGCGATCTGCTTGAATGATGGGCTATGCCCCACCCACCCACAGCCTTTCGGCCTCGGATGTCTTGAGTTTCCCACATCACCCAGTAAGCTCTAGGAGCATGCTCCAAGGAAAATCCAGTTTGTCTCCAGCATTGGTAACCTCACCTTTTCCACTGCTGGGTTGAAATACCTGACTCCCGGTCTTAAAGGAGAAGTTTATTTTGGCTGACAGTGTTAGGGGTTCAGTCCATGCAAAGCAGAAGCCTTGTGGTAGAGGGGTGTGGTGGAGATGGCTGCTCATATCGCAGCAGCTGGGCAGTAGATAACAGAGAATCATTGCCAGAGAAGGAAGTCCCAGGCGCCAGATGTTCTGCTCAAGGTCATCTAAGCCTTCACAACTGACAGCATCCAGACACCCTGAGGGCCAAGTCATGTCCATGCCTGTACCTTCCCACCAACCTGGATGAAATTAGTGAGACCCTTTTGCTGACTCCTAGTACATGGAAAATAATGGGTGCATTCTTTAATGCATTAGGTCTTGGAGTAGTTTGCAAGGTATCCTTGCCATGACAATAGGTAACTCACACAGAAATGATGACACAGAAGTGGAGGGCCAGAGCTGGCGCAGCAAACATCTAGATACTTGCCACTAGACTGTCTTGAAGAGGAAGACATATTTAAGAGGTTGGACTTATAGTGACCCATATTATCACGGTTGTGTAGAACAACCTGTCAGATCATTGTTAAGGTTTTTCTCAAGAATGTGTCTCAAGAGTCTCTTGCTGTTAGAGGTGGGGCTTTTGAAATGGAATTCGGGTCCTGAGGGGCTATAGTAAAATGCAGTGTTGGAAAAGGCAGGTTGTGGGGGTGTGACGCAGAAGGGTGGGTATGTCTTGGTTACTTTTGTCTCATTGCTGGGACAAAGTACCAAACTCCCAAAACTAAGGTAGGAAAGGCTGATTTAGCTCACAGTTTGTGGAGATTTCAGTCCATATTTAGCTAGGTCTAAGGCAGACAGCCATATGGCAGAGGGCAGCAGCTCATGGTGGTAGATGACAGTGAGCGAGAGCAAACGGGAGGAGTAGCAGCAGCAAGATGGCAGCAGAGAGCAGGTCTGTCTCCCTGATGGTGCATTCAGGCTGTGTGCCCAAGACCAGGTGTAGCACTCACACCCATGATCCCAGCATCACTCAGACCCATAATCCCAGCACTGGATCGTACATTAATCTCACAAAGACTCCAAGTCCACGCCCTGGCTGCATGAGGCTTTGGTGGACAACTAGACAACAAACCACAACAGTATTGTTCTCTCTCCTCCTTTCTGCTTCTCAGAAAGGTGTCACTTCTCTCTCTGCTTGCCCAGTGCTAGGATAGGAGCACCTCCCCTCCACCCAGGCCTTTCCACTCCACTACCTCTGGCCTAAAGCCAGCCAAGTATGGACCGAAATCCCTAAGGAACATGAGCCAAGGAAGCCGCCCCTGCTTTCATTTGTTGTTGGGCACTGAGACTCAGTGCTGAGACAGTGATTGATCTGACCATCTGGGTAGCAAGTGGGGACACAGGTGCTGTGTCTGTAAAGCTTTGGACGTGCACAGTTGGGTTTCAAGGCAGAAGAAGGCACATTGGAGAGCTTTTACCGGCTACATGTAATCGGGTGTTACAAGAAAGAGACACGCTAAATCAATAACAGGTATTTGCAACCAGAATATATATAGGGGAGAGAGAAGCTAGAAATTTAAGAGTCGGAATATGTATTTCTCATCTTCAGTATCCCCATTGGGCACAGAGCTGCTGAGTTAGGGGTCTCCAGTTAGAGTGGAGATTACACTCACAAGATGTCTGTAAGTTCTCCCTTCATCAGTTCAACACTCCTTCTTGGCCGGCCCAGGGCTTATTCTTTCCACAATGCATTAAACAGAACCTAACACTCAATTAATATATAGTCAACTCCATCACTTTTATTAAAATTCTGAAGAATTTCCCAGTGATTTTCACTTAGTCTCATTTCTTTCTCTGTTTTTGTTAATTCCTCCAGATCCAGTTTGGACTTGGTTCTGGGGTTTAATCGCCCTGTCAAGCGAGTCACTCTTAATCCAGAGAATTTGCTCGGCTTTCATCTTTTGTGATTTTTATTTGAAAAATGAGGTTCAATTATTTTGTAGGATATTATTCAGTTGGAGTTTTTGTATGTTTTGTCGTGATTGAATTTCATTAATTGTTATTATTATTATTATTATTACTATTATTATTACTATCATTGTTGGCAAGAATACAGAGAATTCACATTTCCCTCACACAGAGTCATATCTGTGAGCATATGCTATGGTTGGCCTCATTGTGAATGTTATCAGCTCATGTTTTGTGGTGAAGGTTGTTACCTTAACCCATGTAGCTAGAATGTCTGTAACTATTGCTGCTTATCCAACATTCATTCAGCTTCTCAGGCTCTGAGGAATCCCGCCTGAATGCATGCTTACCGCGGGGAAGCTTTACTTTCTCCACAATGCCTAATACCACTTGGGGGCATGGGATACACGGTAACAATCAATTTTGGATAGCTTTGACAGATAGAATTAATTATAGAAATTTATTAGGGACAAGGCAAGCATGCCACAGAGGTTCAGGAGGCTGTCTCACACTGAGACACAGCCGGACAGCTGTAGTAGGGACCACACCACCTTAGAGTGTTTGGGTGCCCTGCACTGCCCTCACCTTCACTGTCATGCATTGCATAAGGCTAATTATTCGGAGATCGTCTGGGTTCACACCAGAAGCCCAGTTCATGCTCATTCAAATACACCAATTGTAGGCCACATGCTTCTGCTTTAGTTGCAAGGGATGCTGGGAAAGAAAGTTCTATCTTGTTCTTGTGAAGGCACCTAAACAGTTCAAGTTACACAGTTCACACCACTGGAAAGAAAGATTGGAAGATTAAGAAAATATGAAGTGTGATCAAAATGTATATAGTAAAAACCACATTGAGTCACCTTCAAAGCCCTCCCCTTGCTTCCAACACACCCATCCCATCCATCTTGACACATTCTGCAGCTGCTCTGGAAGTGCTCTATGCTGAGGTGTGCTGTGCTGACTACCTCAGTATCCGGAGTCACTTCAAATCTTGCCCTTTTAATGGTCATCTTGACTTTGGGAGAAAGCCAGAAGTCACACGGTGGCCAGCATGTGAAAGGTGGGTGAGAATACTCTGTAATGCTTTGATTTGTCAAAAATTGCCTCAAATAAACCATAAACTGCTTTGGAATTTGGCAAGAATTGTGGAACAATTGGGCTTGAATCGAGGCGAGTATCTTAAGGGAGATAAGTGGAAATGCATCTTTTGTAGTAAGACATTTTTATTTAAATATTGACAGTATGTCTTGATCATACCTGGAAATATAAAACAGTAATTGCTCTTTCTTTCTTTCTTTCTTTCTTTCTTTCTTTCTTTCTTTCTTTCTTTCTTTCTTTCTTTCTTTCTTTCTCTCTCTCTTTCTTTCTTTCTTCCTTTCTTTCTTTTCTTCTTTCTCATTCCTATTCTTTTTGATATTTCCCTCTAATATATTAAAATGGTTCTCTATTATCTTTACATCTTCAGTGGGATACACACATACATAGTAAATGTAGTTAATGGTAAATTGTTCTCACATTGGAAAGAATTGATTTTTCCTCAATAAAATGAAGAGCCAACCATTCTTGAGCTATCCACAAAAGAATACCTCGGTCTTCTCATGTTGCTTCCTAACTCTTATGATCCAAACTTTAAGCCTCAACCCTTCAATATACAACTATCAAATTTGGACACATAATTATGTTACCACTTGTGTATTAATGAGACTTTACTATGCATGTTTCTTTAACCCACTGTGCATTTCAAGGTACATTTTTCTTCTTTTCATAATAGTTTCTCTTCCCTGGCAAGCACAAGGTTGCAAGTTACATACCACCTTACACCCTCCTAAACAAAAACACACAAAGGACAGTAGTTTCTCATGTAAATGTAGGCTGTTGGTAAACTATCCTCAGCTTTGAGACTGACGATGTTTTATTACACTGAGTTGGAATGGTCATGGTTGTGCCTACCATTCAACACTGGTAGTTTCTTTTCCCCTCAAAACTCTTGATATCTTGTCCTACAGATTCCTTGCTCAAGTTTGCTAATAAAAAGTCTTCTGCTAGGCTGCACTGTATTTTTGGAGCAAATTTGTTGGTAAGCCTTACTGTTATTTTTGTCTTTGCTGTTCTAAATACCTGTGCTTTGTGTCCTTAAACGGATTTGGCCCATCTCATTCTAGACTCACACTGAACATCTTTATGGGAAGTGCGATGTTTTAAGGTGGCCAACATCTCGGCCACTGCCTGTTAGATTAGGTGGCTTTCCCATCTTTCCTTTTTACTCTTCACTGTACAGAGAGTTCAGGGGACCTCTCAGGCTATCTGATAGGTCTCAATACATTTCTCTTTGCAATTTTAAATTTTTTACTCATTTTTACTTTTAAGGCAAATAAAATATGCTGAAAAGCATATTAGAAATGATACAGAATTTCACCAAACAAAAATGATAGGAATTCCACAACAGTTGTAATGTTGCCTACTGTTGCCTTTAAATTAGTTGTTTAGCCTGTAAGCTTGGCCAAAAATTATTAAAAGTTGAAAAAGAGAGAAAATAAATTTAAGCACTAGCTGTTCCTTTCTTTTTCTTTCTTTTTTTTTTTTTTTAAACCTCCCTTCCTGGTACATTTCTCAGTGCTGTTTTTCTGCCTGGTTATCTGTGGGACTCCCACCTCCATGTCTGGTTAGACTGCAGGATGTGGGGCCGTTTGGCTGTCACCGAGACCAGGGCCATGTGTGTGCTCATGGACCTACTTGCGCATGTGTGCTACAGGGTCTCACTGAAGATCTATGGGCACCATGCTCCTTGCTGGAGGCAAATGCTTCAAATTTTTGTGAGGACAGAAAAGGGGATAATTTTTCTCCATATGAAGTTTTTACTGTCTCCTGTGTAATGAAAATGTGAGCATTTATAATGAAAGTCTTTGTCCATCACTGTTTAATTTTTTATTATTTATTTTTGTATTTTAGAAAAGGGTCTGCAGGGTGCTCAGGACTTGTACTGATCCACCTGTTTCCAGCCTCCCAAGAGCTGGGATTACAGGCATGTACCATGTACCTGTCTCAAGTGCCATCTCATTGGGCCCTGAGAGCAGGGCTGGTACAGCAGGCCCGAGGATTGAACCCTTGGCCCCTGCTCCTACTTGCAGGTGTTTTAATCCATTGTGCTATTTGGCCAGCCCTGTCTATCACTTTTAAGAGTAATTAAAATTTCAAAAGTGGCTACTAACCGAAAATAAAGTATTTTCTGTCAGGTAGCATTTTCTGTGGATTGGTGTATGATAGTCTTGTTTTCAATTTTGTTCTATGTGTTGGATACAGGGTTTCACTATATAGCTTGGACTTGTGATCTTCCTGTCTCAGCGTCTCCAAGGCTAAGATCACAAGCATGTGTCACCACACCTGGTCTTGGTGGACAGCTCTGTGTGCCCTGGATAGGGCTGGTACTGCTTGTGGTAGTGAGGGGGATTGATCGAACCCTAGTCCTTGTTCTTGTTTAGGCCGGAGCTTAGACCACTGAGTTATCTCTCTGGCCTTGGTGTATGACATTCCTATCAGCCGTATAGCATTAATTACTGCACAATGGAAATACTTGGGGGGGTCAGTGAGATAGCTCAGTGGACTAAGTGCCTGCTTTGGCAAGTGCAGGGACCACGGTTCGATCTTGCATGCCGTACTGGCTCTGCCCTGAGGAGCATGCTGAACCAGGGACTGAGTCTGGGAGTCACTGGCTCACTGGGCAGGCTGAAAACAGGAGGATCACTCTGAGTTTGAGCTGCATAGTGAGACCCTGTGCCAAATATATGAAATAAAAAAAGAAAAAAGAGTCCAATGGAGTCACTGAGGGAAACACTGAGGTGTCTTAGTTATTTTACTAACAGCTGAGACACAACATCTAAGGACCTGGTTTATTTAGCTCCTAGTATGTGAAGGCTTCAGTTCCCCATCAGCCCCGAGGCAGGATGCCATAGTGCGGGGCAATGGTTCAGGGCCACTGAGGAGAGCCAAAGCAAGAGCAAGAGGCCAGGCGTTAGCAAGCGTCTTTACCTCCCTTACGCTGTAAGCCGCCTGCCACCCGCTAGGGCAGGCGTAGCTCTCACACAGCCTGCGTGCCCTCTTCTTGCACAGGCTGAGCACGCGTACAGGGTGAGGAAGAACCATGGCCCTCTTCGGAGTCGTTTAATCTTCTAAGTTTCTCAACCTGACACAAGACATCCAACACTACATTGGGCCACATTCACTTTATCTTTTCATTTTTCAATACAAGTTTCAGAGAACTATGGAATTATATAGAGTTAGTTCACTGAACTAACTTTGTCACAGTTGGCTATAGTGAATTCATACAGAAGTGCTAAAACCTCTCCCTCCCTTCCTCCTATCATCCATCCTTCTGCCGCTCCTTTCCTCTCCCTTTCTTTCTTATTTTCCCCCCTTCTCTGTGCCAAATGCTGGTTACCTATACAGGTCGTGCAGTTGCGGGGATTCCCGTTTGCCAGGACTTCCGGTTCTCCAGAGAGCGGAGTTAGGGGCAGGGCCTAACCACAGTGCCTCAGTGCTTCCCGGGGAGGGCGCGAGAGTGCAGGGCAAGATCCCAGACCTCTTGGGAAGTCTAAATCTGAAACGCTCTGTGCAGGAGCGACAAGTGAGCTGCAGCTTTGCGAAAGAAAACGTGAGGCTGCAAATGCAGCAGTGACCTTTCACCTGAGCCACCCTGAGAAAGACAGAAAAGCCTGGGGTCAGTTCCTGGCTCTGCCTTTTATTGGCTGTTCGCAAGCGGTTACTTCCAAAACCCAGCTTCCTTGCTTGTGACATGGCTTCATGACAGGTGCCCAGACCAAGGACACAGCGGAGCAAGCTGGCACAGTACCCTGTGCCGGATGTTCTGGGAGGGCCAGGGATTAGCGCTCCACCCCTTGCTCTCTGGCCACTGACACATGCCTGGAGGCTCAGCTTTGCCCCTGCCCTGAGCTCATTGGATTAATGGTATGTGCCTGCCTGGAGCATGAAGTACCCGATTAGGATCACAGCTGCGCCTTCCTCGGGACACTGAGGACACACTTGCCAGCAGCTGTCATCAGTTGGAGGAAACCAGGTGCTTCTACTTGGCTCCCTACTGGGGCCAACGGAGCGGTGAACCGAGGGTGCAGGACAAGGAGTCAGATGACACTGCTGCGGCAGGCCCTGGGTCATGAGGAGCTCCCTGAGGAGAGGGGGTGCAGAGCCGAGGTGAGCTGTCCTCTGGTGGCTTTGTCCTGCTCCTGTAAGGGGCTCTGTACAGACCCTTGTGAGCACAGAAGTCTATAGTGACCCAACAACCTCCCATGGGGGAGAAGGCCCTGCAATGTCCCAAAAAATCCCACCAGTAGTCTCATATTCTGATGGCCAGACACAGCTTTCTTTTGGCTCATTGATAACCAACTGAGCCACCCCCCAGCTAACAATCAGGCCTTCATCAAGCCACCCAACCACTAACCAAATAGAGCTTGACTTGTGTTATGGTTTTTAACCCCCCCCCCCACAAAGCCTCATGCAATCATGGGGTGGGGACTTCTAGAGTTTGAGACTTGCCTCATGATCCCTGGGATTATATGTTTTAGCACTGATGGGACTATGGGTCTGAGTACTGCTGGAATGATGGGTGTGGCCTAAGGTGGATAGGCTGAGGTGGAGAGCCTGAATGTAATGTATAGAGAGACAGAGAGACAGGCTCGTGCTGTTGCTCTCTGCTCCCCTGGTTGGTCAGTTGCCTCTGTCACCGTAGTTGTTGTTCTGCCACCATGAACTGCTGCTCTCTGCCATGTGCCACTCTGCCTTGGAGCAGGCCAAATATGGACTGAAGCCTCTCTTAACTGTGAACTAAATAAACTTTCCTTTCCTCATTTTGAGTGTTGGGTATTTATCCCAGCAACGAGAGAAGGTTAACTAAGACAACTTGCCATTGGGTTCTAAAGCCATGTCCGGGGCTTTGCTGATGACTTAGGACAAACATCAGCTGAGTACCTAGGTGGAGGAAACCTGAACCCATTTTGTTAAATTTCCATCTCCTACATTTTTAAAATTATGGGCGATTCACTTCATTTTACAGAATTTCTGATTTCATATGAGGTCAAGGATGCCTGTCCTTGGATAGGGCGCGTGTGTTATCCACGTTGGGAATGGTCCAGAATCTTGGTGAGGCTAGAAGTCTCCTGGAGCAAGATGGCGGCAACGCATGACACTATTGACATGAAATGTAGGGGTAAGGATGCATTTTAAAGCAGGGACTTCCACCACCAATCTGCTTCCACCGAGCTCTGCAAAGCATGTAAGATTGCTGGCTCTATTATACAAAAGAAAAAACAGACACAAAACCCCTAACATAGAAGACACATTACCATTAACTCCCTCAAAATTCTTCCGGCTACTTCCCACGCCGTTGTCCCATTCTGTTATTCTTTCCACATTCGAGGCAGCTCTGCAAGCCCTTGTTCACGAGTGTCTTTAACTGTAGTCCTCTCAAGACCCTGAACGGATTCAAAGCATCTCCCTTGCCCCGTCTCCCTGACACACGGGGAGGGTCAGAGATGGCAACGTGGCAGATGCAGGCACAAGGTGGGCGAGGACACTGTGGTGCATGGGGCACCTGCTTTTCTGTTGGGTACCACGCAGCAGCAGCATTCATAGAATTTTTAATGACAGCTTGCAAAGATACTTCCAAGACAGGACTTCCAGAATGGATCTAGAAAGTGACAAGGATGAAGGGATATCTGTGTTCCCATTAACTGATAATATTTTGAGGAGGAATTAATAGCAATGTGTCTTTATGGTAACAATGATCTATAGGTTTTTTCATTTATGTATTTGGTACAGGGTGTCACTATTCAGCTCGGACTCACAGTTATCCTGTTGTTTTCAGCCTCCCTAGCTCTTGGATTACAGGCATGCCTAGGCTTTGTTGCAGGCTCAGCATACCCTGGGGGTAGGGCCAGAGTGGCATGCAGAACCAGGGATCAAACCCTGGTCCCCATGCTTGCCAAAGCAGGTGCTTAGTCTGCTGAGCTATCTCGCCAGACCTTATGGTGATAATTACAAAAGCTTAAATGCTTACCATACGTTTTGATCTTTCCTTAAAACCATCCTTCTAGAAAGACAAGGACAACAGAGACTTGAAAATACATTGGTAATGAGCTCATTAGAAGAAGACTGTCTGTAATTGGATTAAAGTTGAGCAGTCTTTGGGGAATCAGTTTTAACCTCCTGGAACAGGGACTGTGCTTTGGTGGGGAAACAGTCTCCTCCAAAGGCTCAGGAGAAAGCCTTGGGGAAAATACTCTCTAAAACCACTTCAGGTGCATGCATGTGACAGGGTCATTTTCTCCAGAGCCACTCCCAAGTGGGCTGGACGGGACTGAGGTCCCAGGCGGGCTAGTCTGCTCACATTCTTGCCACAGACCAGGATCAGGTTCGGGTACTGACAAAGGAGGCAGGACAATGACAGCCTGCTCAGGAAGCTTCCCGAGGTCTGTGAATGTCTCCCTTTCTGTCCCCAGGCCACCAAGATTTTCATCCACACACCACAGAGATTGCACAGGGTCGCTTTTCAGGATGAAAAACAATCTATTTCAAACAAATGACAAGAGACGTAGTGACATCAGAAACGTAAACCTAAGATTTTAGTTGTCTCGGCTATTCTTCATAATGGACACACCAACAAATACTCCTCCATTATTGTACTTCCCACGCAAAAATCATGCCAAGATAATCAGTTGTACACCTTAGCCAGGATGGAGCAAAATTTAAGATTTTCACAGCTTTTTTCTAATTCAGGGTAGATCTCTCTCTCTCTCTCTCTCTCTCTCTCTCTCTATGACTGCAGGTAGCTGAACAGTGGTGGGATGTCCTAGGCACCAGGCAAGATTGTCCTGAAACACTGAATTCTTGTTTTGAAAGTCTTTAGAAGTAGCTGGGACACAGCAGCTCAGACAGGCTCCTAAACTCAGCTGAATCCTTTTTTTTTTTTTTTTTCCCCTGGGGGAAGGCTTTATAAGGTGTTCAGGGTCTATCTACTAGGTCAGACGTGTACCAATCCACCTGTTTACAGCCTCCTAAGAACTGGGATTAGCATGCCCACTCTCAGTTGCTGTCTCAGTATGCCCTGGGGTGGGGCCGGCATGGCAGTGCAGGCTACTTCTTAAAAAGCTATTTGCCATTATTAAGCTTTTAGGTTTGATTTATCTCACTTAATACTATGCTTGCGAGGTGTATTTGTTTCCCTATCTTTCTTTATGGCAGAGTAGTACTCCGCTGTGTATAATTCATGTATTTTTGTTTCAGGTCTCACTACTAGCCAGGACTCATAGTGGTCCTCCTGCTGGCAACCTCCCCAGGTCTGGGATTACAGGCATGCACCACCATACCCAGACTCACTCGCCGGCTCAGCGTGCCTGGGGGTGGGGCCGGTGTGGCATGTAGTACTGGGGATTGAACTCCAGTCCCTGTGCTTGCCTAAGTAGGCCCTTAGTCTATTGAGCTATCTCACCGGCCCTTTCCCCTGTGTATAAATGCCACTCTGTCTTTATCCATGCACATCTGCTGATGGGCATACAGACCTTTTCCAAGATTTAGATATTATCAATTGTGTTTCCATAAGCATGAGTATGTACATCTGTAAAATGAAGAGCTCAAAAATATAAATAAAGAGCAAAAGAGAGGGTGAATAAATCACAAGTGGGGTGATTTTTTTTTTCTCAAATGAATGGGGAAACAAGGGGATCAGGGCAAGGAAAGGGAGAAAAAAGGAAATGAAGAAAAAAATGAGAACAGAGCTTTTGGAGAGACAGGGATGAAGGGACAAAGTCACAGAATTAAAACGTGATATGGACATGTGCTAATTCCCCACAGTACATGTAATCATTACATACTGAAAGTACATAGTAGCAAACATTTAAAAGTGAATGCTATCTTGAGCCTTAAACCTGAAAGGAAAGCTCTTCCCTAACTGTGCCAACCTGGCCAGTAGCCCTGAGAATACTCACCAGCGTCATCAGCACCCTGCCTCTCTTAATTCACTGCCTATCACTGAATGTCTGATCAAGAAGTGAATGTTGGAGCCAGCTTCTTACCCAGAATGGCTCTGCCTGGGACAGAAAAGCCACGGTCACAGGGAGAAGAAAGGTCAGTGGTGAGAGCTGCTGGTACTTAAGGAGGCTGAAACTCAGAGGGAAGACCTTATGGAGCACTTGCAGAGTGTGGTCCAGGTCCCCTCCTCTGCCTCCCATAGCTGCAGCTGCAGGAAAGGCATCCCTACTGGGAACCACTGAAGCTGAAATTGACCCTACATGGAAGGGCAGGATGAGACCTCACTGCCTAAAGCAGTCAGGCTACCTCAGTCTTGAGAAAAACATCCTGTCTGGATGTCGTGCGCTATTGGTTGCTAGGCAACCTTGTGTCTTGTAACTTTGCAAAAGCATAAATAAAGGCCCTTACTATTGTTCAGGGAGACATCTTGTCAACCAGGCAGATGGGCTACCACCTGACCCAGCTCTTGTCTTCTTGGCTATCTTTTTCTCATTCCTGCTGCCATTTGTCCCTCGACAATGGACCACACTGAGAGACTGATGGATTCCAACACGTCTCTTCATGCTGAGTGCGTGTGCAACATGTGCAGTGTCCAAGGACGCTGGAGTCCCAGCCCCATGAAGGAGGCCAGTCATCAAGGTCCCCCTGGAGCAGCGGTCCTCTGCTACATAGGTGCTTCTTGAGACCCCGTGGCAAACATAGGAATTATTACTGCGCTTGAATAGAACTTTATTTTTATGGGGTTTTTTTGAGGGGGGTTTAACTTTGTTTTTTTATTAAAGAGTAAATGACAAAGTATTTTTCCTAACTTGCAATTGACCAATGGAATCTGCATTCAGAAATTTCAATAATACTTCATAACGGGGTTAAAGAACTTTGGCTATTAAGTTAAATGATTTGGGGATTTTGAAAAATGTATACTTGTTGCATTGACGACCTACAAATTAAGGTAGACTGATCCCATTAGAAGGTTGTTAAGAGAAAGAAGTCTCTTCTTTTTAATTGTATTAATTTTAATAAGAAATAGGTAACAACGAGACAGTTTCAAAACAGGTTAGTAGGACAGCCACAATAATTAATACAATGCGTATTGTCTCCATAGTAGTTGTTTAGAGTACAAGATGCAGACATGATAATTTTCTAAACACTATTAGGACAAATCTTTCTTCCATTGAACTAGGAGAAAATAGTTATATGTGTAGTCCAATATTCCACAGTAGTAGTGGGTTATCAGCAGAAGTAGCAATGTTGGAAGCTGTTGACTTGAACCTTTTATAGTTCAGCATGTGAATATGGCTTTACTTTTTATACCTCATGGTTAGACTTCTTGGCTGGAGAGTTAAGGCCACAGAGGAAAGGGATTGACAATGTGTAGTGTGCCTAAGGAGAGTCACCTAGAGAGAAAACATTCTCTCAGGCTTTCACAGGGAGAAAACTGGTCAAGCAATAGCCATGACTCATCCAGACAGCTGACACTGACAAAAGTTCTACAAAATGCTGTACATGGTTTCAGGGTAAATCCTGAGGGAATTTGATTGACCTCATCAGATACAAAAATGACATTTTTTGTTACAAAGATCTTGAGTAGAACTTTAAAAGAGCAGAGAATCCAAATTGTGACATTAGAATGATCACTGTCAATCCCCAACCTTCTGAAAGAGAGCCTGCAACAGAGAGCAAATTAGTTCTTTCTCTTACAGCAGAGACTCAGTCCACACAGAGCTTCTCAGGAGACTAAGAGAATTTTGTTCTCATAGCCACACAAGGACAGATCGCAGGCGAGGAGGAGCCAATCCTGGGTGACACAGGACTCTTGCCTGGAATTTATACTTTCCTGGCCACATAAGATGGACCACAAGCACCTGCCCACTGCCCACCATGAAGAGCAGCACAGTTGCTCCAGGTCCCCTGTGCCTTTGTCCAACCTGGCTTCCCTGAGTGCTGTGCCTCACTGCTGACGCCAGCAATGGCTTACCTCTTGCCTGTAGGGAGATGTCCCCACCCAGGGATGTTTTCTAGTTCAAATGTCATGGCTAAGATTCCTGCCCTGCTCGTCCCTAAGCTCCAAAGCAGACCTTCACACAGGTAAACAGGGGTCTTCAGGGCTGCCTGGGTTATGAGCACACAACCCAAGGTGAGGAACAAGCGTCCTTAGTGTCCAGTGACTGCCCTGATCAAGGCTTTGCCACTGGGACTCCTTTGCATCTCCCTCGTACCTACCTCTACGTGTCATCCTGTGGGCAGGAGACAGCGGATAAAATTGGTGGAACTCAGTCTCAAACCCTCATCTTTGGAGTGCAAAGTCTGGTGCAAAGAAGCACAGAGGGCAGCAGGTACTCAGTAACATCCAATGGCTCCACCTGCAAACTCTGCTTCACTTTCCAGTGGACAGCAGAGTTGTTGCAGTGACCCAAGTAGAGACTCCCTGGTCCACCAGTGTGGGCTTTAGCATGTGTTCTTAGGCTTAACAACCATACGTATAGCTCTGAATGGTCCTAGCTCTTGGAGCAGCTTTTGATTGCTCTGTTGTATTAATATGAAGCAAAATACATTGATGAGTGAAAAAAGAGACAGCACAAAAGACAAAAGCATGTATCTGAAATATACTGGCACACAGTGCTGCATGAGCGTCTACACCTAAGTATGTATTAGGATGTATAGTATGTGTGCATCTGTACCTGCACACACATACATGCACAACCTTGATCCTTGGCTTGGTTTGGTTAGATGGTTGAGTAAAGGATAGATGGCTGGCTGGCTGGCTGGCTGGCTGGATGGATGGATGGATGGATGGACAACTCCATAGCTAACTCTCTGCTGATTGAGAAGGAACTCGTAATTAACTCCCGCTCCTTTACAGTCTCAATCCAGAAGCGGAAAGAAATTCTGAAGATAGAAACACTGCATTATGTTCAGCAGGTCTCAAAAATGCCCCCAGAAGGGTTCTTGTCAAGTACAAAGTTGCCATTTGGAAGGAAATATATTTTTAGCAAGACTTAAATTAGAGCTCAAACATATTTAAAATTCCAAGTGAATCCAACTATTTGGGCTCTCTGAACCCTAAAATGTTTCTCTTTTCTATGCTTTTCTGTTGTCCCTTTTGGAGGTCAGCAGCATAATTTTTGATACACTGGCACCTTGGTATAATTTACCTAGTGAAGTGGGTACTATAGGCAAACAAAACAGCCTCTGGTTGTGGTTCATTTTTCTGTTTTGAAAGTATTCAAAGTCAACTCAATAAGTTAATCATACATAAGATGTTTCTTTTAAAAGGATTAGTTACTCAAATATCTATATCCCCATCTCTCCACCGGCATGTATGTATGTCTATAAATTAAGTGTCACAGTTACTGTGGCAGTCCATAATCTATGAGTAATTGCCCATCCGATGTAGAGGAAGCGCGCACACCCTAGCCAGAAGGTAAATTCAGAGTCACTTCCTTTGACATAAGTGCTATTTCTAGGGTCCTGCTTGGCAGGATCCCAATCCAGAGGAAGAACCATAGTTGTCCCCGAAGACATCCTGCTGTCTTTCTGCCTTTGATTAAGGAATCCTGGGGTGATAGATTTAGAAAACACTTGCAGGCTCGAGCGCATTGTAGGGAATGATCCAGCTCGGGTGGAACTTTCCCAGTGGGCGGGTTCCCACTGAAGCATGGGAATGGACACTGCATTCCTTTTCAGACTGGCCATTGTCCTCAAGAGTCTGCAGAGTTCAAGCTTGGGTTCTCGGCTTGTACGATTTCCCATTCACAGAGTGGAATTCTCTCCTACCTCCCGTAGCCATCCGGTTCCCAAGCTGGTATTTGTCAGGGCTGAGTGAAAATCCCAGCCGAGGTATTCACAGCCTGACCACTCACTGCTTCAAATGCCTGGAGCTTCTAAGTGAGGGAGAAGATTTAGGTCCTATTTTAAAGAAACAGAACCAGCTCCGTCTGTAGATTCATTATCAGCCCCAAGTGCATGAGCCTTAATTCCTAACACGGAAAAGCTGATGTTGGTTCAAATAAATAAAAGAGAGGGGCCGCCCTCCCTGGCCAGAGCCTGGTCCAGGGGACCTTGGCTGGGGCCAAAAGCAGTTTTCAGGATGTTCTATAAAATGACGTATTTCTGGCCTGCTAGGGATCGCCTAGGCTCGTTCCTGGTACTGTCTCATTACTCCGCTCAAGCCATTTTTACTTTCTAACACTTCTTACTGATGCACGTCCTGGATTGCTGAGCCCCATCCCCCTATTATGTGTGCTGCGAAGTCACGCTGATGAGTGTTCCTCTAAAATGGCCTAGCTCTAGACCAAGATTTCTTCCCCATGCAGTTAGAGTCTCTCAGTTTCCTTGCTGTCGTCTTTTAAGTACTGCACGTACTTTGGAAACTGAATTGAGTGACCAGTTCCTAGACGGCAGCCTGGACACCACGTCCATTCCTTTCGTGGCCACTAGAGTGGCCTTCCTCTCGCCCCCTCCCCCCTTCATCATAACACGACGCAGGGAGTGCTTCATGGTTTTGGGTCTCGTAGCGCACTGACAGCTCAGACACTGCTCTGAAATGGGCCCGGTGAGGCGCTGCCGCATCTCCTTACGACTGAGGTCAAAAGCGAGCAAAACAAAGCAAACTCATGACCGAGACTTACTAAAAATTTTGGCCGAAATTCACACAACTATAAGCATGAATGCTTTGGTTCTCACGAACAAGTTTTCTTCATGCATTCCTGTGCTGATTCAGCAGATAGCCCGGAGGCCTTCGCTGCAGGGGGCGTGGCTACTCCTCCACCGGGAGCTCCACCACATCCTGTTTGCTGTTGCTCTCCACCCTGACCTCCTCACTGAGAAGAGGGGACCATGGGAAAACTCAGCACCCCGCCATCTGCTGAAGATTTGCTCCAAGACCCCGAGTGGATTCCTAAAGTCCTGAATAACACTAATTTCTACATGCACTGTGTTTGTATCTATTTATGTTAAATCTTAACACATAAGTTAGGTAAAACATGTCATTAATCGCAATAACTATGCATAGAATAATTTTGCTATGATAGAAATTATATAAGTGTGATGTTACAAAGATACTCGCCTTCCACCTCTGCTCTTAAAGGAAGTGCTCCTAGGTTTTCCACAGCACATCCGATGGCTACTTTTGCCATTCTCATATCTTGTGTTATTATCATCTGTTAGAGTTTAGGTCTAGAATGTTCTCCAAGCTTCTCATGTGTTCAGAGGTGGGACTTGTGGAGAGCGACTGGATTGCAGGGCGCTGTACCCATCGATCTACTGAGGAGCTCAAAGCTGAGTGCTCTATGAGGCCCTGGGGCCTAGAGGGAAGAAGCATGCCCCAGGTGCGAGCTTCTGGAGGGTGTGTCTTCCTCCCTGGCTGATCCTGTGCACAGCGCTTCCTGGCGGTCACCAGGTGAGCAGTGTTCTCTGCCAGCCCCTTCTGCTGTGATGTTTCAGCCATCGAGCTCTCTAACCATGGACAGAGTCCCTGGAACTGTGAGCCAAACTGAAGCTCCCCTTGAAGTTGTTGATGCCATGTAGCTTGTCCCAAATGCGGGGAAACTGCCTGATTCTGCAACTGAAATGAGAGTTTCTTGAATGCTAACACCAGTGGAGGTGATCACTGACAGGTGCGTGGTGAGCATGCACTGTGTGAAAACCTGGACGGCAGAATGATTCCCATCGCAGGCTGGGTGGGAAGGAACCACAGGAGATCCCTCACCCTTCTCAGAACAACAGGCAATGTAGAGCTTAGGAGCTGTCTATTTCTGGAGTGTTCCACATAACATTTTTGAACCGTGGCTAAAGCCTAGTCACTGAATCCACAGAAAATAAGACCCTGAGCAGGGGAGGACTGTCATGATGCCCACCAATTTGCTCCCACTCAGCTCCTCCTCCTCTTTTCTGCCCCCCGGCCCTTCTCTCTGTACCTGACTCCACCCTATGTGACCTCTCTGAGCTCCTGCAGCAGCATCAGGGCGTTGGCCAGGAATAAGCGCAACTCTTCAGGGAAAGGGCCAAGGAAGTCTCCTCTCCCTCCTCTCTCCAAAACGCCCTCAACAGGCTTGTGTCTCCGCCGCTCGATCCCAGCAGCGCTGGCCCACATTGAGGAGGGGCTCCTTACAGCTATGCCCAGCAGGATGGGCCATGTGTCACTTAGATACCACTGTGCCACGAGCTGGTGGTTTTCCAGGTGACAAAGCATCTCTCCTGCATGTGACTTAACCTGTGAACATGGAGCCATGTTTAGCACTGGGGTTTCCCTACAACCCTGGTCCTCTGAGTCAGGAGACCACTTGGCCCTATTTTAAACATCTGCATACCGTTCTTGTTATTTCTTACAATCTTCAGAGCAGCCGCTCTGTGAGAGGTGCCACACTCTCAGGCAGTTCCTAGGATGGGCTCAGCTCTGCCTCCTACCTGCTCCTACTGGGTGTTCTTCCCCCAGAGCTGGCCCTAAATAGAGAAGTCAGTGTGGTGCCTTAAGGATATCAACCTGCTCCTGAGATGCTTTGTGGGTGAAACTTTCTTTTCCTTTTTCTAGAGCTGCCGGCCACTCTTGACACAGCTCAGCCCTCTGTGAGTTCTCACTACCTGCCGGGATCTGCTGGTCTCTCAGGGGGTTCCGTTGCACCCAGAGAGAAATGGCGGCAGGAACCAGGAAAACATAGACGAGAACAGAAGATCTGGGTCCGGTGGTGGCCCTCTGCCTGGAACCCCCAGACAAAGGAATGGCCATTTGTTTATTTGCAAAGCTAGCAACACATGAGGCAAGGTTGCCTAGTGACTAATAGCTGACATTAGCTAAGCAGGACGCTTTCCTTAGGCCTGAGGTAGCTTGACTGCTCTAGGCACTGAGGTCTAGTCCTGCTTTCATACACTTGCCCAATGTCCAGCTCTCCTGGCTCCCAACAATTGCCAACTTCCCAATTCTCCCTGCCAGAAGCCACCCCCACCAGCTAGAGGAGGGCTGCTGGAGGTCGACCCCACCAGGCAGACTCTAGCCTCAGGCTCTTTGTCCATGTGCCTTTTCTTAAAGAAGATTTTTAAAAAATTATTTATTTAATTATTTATTTAGTGGACAGGATCTTGCTATGCAGTTCCGACTCCTAGGGATGCTCCTGTTTCAGCTTCC
Source organism: Myocastor coypus (assembly GCA_004027025.1). Lineage (NCBI taxonomy): Eukaryota > Metazoa > Chordata > Mammalia > Rodentia > Myocastoridae > Myocastor > Myocastor coypus. The sequence continues at coordinate 58,364 of PVJA010005059.1, read as the reverse complement.
CCATTGCTAGGATTAGACGCATGCATTACCACACCTCGTTTTAGTGCATCCGGGCTTCTGGGGCACTGGTGATAGAACCCAGGTCCCTGTGCTTGCCAGGCAAGCACTTAGACTGCTGAGCTATTTCATCTCACTGGATGTCACATCCTGCCAAGGAATTCATGTGACAGAAACAGAAGTGCAGCCCAACATGGTGGCATACTCCTGGATAATCCAAGCACTCTGGGATGCTGAGGTAGGAGCATCTCAAACTGAAGCTCAGTTTAAACATTTTCGCCACTTAGTGAGACCTTGTTGCATAAGTGAAAGAAAAACAGTTACTAGTCTGAGGATGTAGCTCCATCCAAAAGCTCCGGGCTCAGTCCCCAGCATACAAGCAAATAGATTCAGGAAGAGGCATGTCATAGAGGTGTGTGAACACAGCATGGGTCTCGTCACCCCCCACACTGCAGAAGCTTCCAGGCGGTAGTGATGCTGCATCCCAGGAAGAGGGATTGGCATCTCAGCCTGCAAGAGGATGCCTCTGCCTTGGCTCCTGACTCACAGATCTGGACCTAGTGCTGTCCTTGGCAGGGAATCAGTAAGAGTAGGCTGCAGTTCCGAGCCCCAGGTATACAATGGGAGGATACCCCCGGGATGGGTGAGACTGACTCTCCATGCAAGGAAACAGAAAATGACCCACGCTTTTCTCCATTTAGATCTGGGGATCACTAGCAGACACAAAGGATGCCCTGGAGCAGAAGTCTCCATTGTGCCAAGGGCAGTCTTCCCAAGGCCCTTTTGGAGGGGGCCTCAGGCAGCTGGATTCAGGGCTGCCCATCCTGAAGGAGTGATGCCCAGAGAGCCCTCTCAGTTTTCAGGTGACCAGGATGAGAAGTGTCTTAGTTACTCTTCTCTCATTGTTGGGACAAACACCCGACCCTCAAAGTGAGGGAAGGAAAGGTTAATTTAGCTCACAATAACTGGAGGCTTTGGTCCTTATTCAGCTGGCTCCAAGGCTGAGTGGCACATGGCAGAGGACAACCTTTCATGGTGGCAGCTAAGAGCAAAAGAGCAGGGAGAGCTAGCAGCAGCTCAAGCAGCTACCTTCTCTTCCTTACATTGAAATGCAAATCACCTGCCCCAGGGGAGGTGCAGCACCCACACTCACAATAATCAATTGTAAATTCTAGAAGCTGTTCCATGACTGCATGAGGCTTCAGGGAGACACGTGTGCACAAACCATAACAAGCAGACAGTAGGAAGTGGACACAGTGAATGAGTGGATGCTGTGTTCTCTGTGTGCCTTCCAGTTCGTCTCCTCGGGATGATGTCATTGCATGTAGACCGCACTCTAATACTCCATGACCTTGTGTTACTTTGATTTAGTCAGCGGAGGTCCTATTTCAAAGGAAGGGTATATTCACAGCAACTAGGGTTAGGGGTTCAATATTTTGTGCTACTAAGGATTGACTTTCCAACTAAGCTACACCCCACTCCCTTTACTACTTTTTCTTTTGAGCCAGGCTCCTACATGGTCAAAGGAATGGAATTGGCCAGGCTGGGTTCAAACTTGCTACCCTCCTGCCTCAGCGCCTCAGAGCACTGAGACTACACATGTGCACAACCAAGCTTGAGTAATGCCTTTTTCTGAGGGACACAGTCCAAGTTAAAGAAAAGGTGGCATGGACACAAGTTAAGACTGTGCAAATCACCAGAAATGAGTGGGATTCCTTTATGGAACAGCTCATTAAATAAGACCATGCCTAAGAGACAGAAGATAATTTCTGTCAGTTGTAAGCCAGTCTGTGTAGAGGGAATTTCCCCCCTGCATCTGAAGTGTAGCCTAACGAAGTCCCTCTGGAGTGGAAAACCAGACCTGCTGGATTCAGTTTGATGAATTCAGTGTTATGGGTTCTGTTGTAGTTACCTCACAGGAACTGTCCAGGGCCGGCAGGAATTCTGCTCTATCTTCATTTGTCATAAACTAAAATACCCCAGTGGCTATGCAGGCAGAACGATCTTCTGGGAGACACCCAGAGAAATATGTAAGGGAAGCCTAAATCCTTTTACTTACATCAATAAAAAATATATAAATACCATGGGCGTCAGAGAGACAGTGAGAGAGAGAGAGAGAGAGAGAGAGAGAGAGAGAGAGAGACAGAGAGACAGAGAGACAGAGACAGAGACAGAGACACAGAGAGATTCTGTACTTCAAATTTTCTTTGCATATTCAGAGAATATTTGTAGTCTTCAAAATATAGCTATGGATATCTCATTAAAATCTTCCTACTAGTTTGGGGGAGTACAGGGAAATTTTAAATTTATTTTTTCTCCTCTTGAAGCTAACTACATTTTTTGAAGAGCTTTATTTGCATGTGAATTTTTACTTCAATTATTTTATCATGGCACAATAGATAGCATGGGACATGTGGGACAACATTTTGTTGCAGACGCATTGCAACACGGCTTTCGTCATTCTGTGGTTCTTGACTTTGCACAAGGCGTAGTTTGTGACGCCATAATTGTTGTCATAGTCATGTGTGTTTAGGAACAGGTGTCCTAGTGCAATATTTTTTTTTTTTTGGTGTTCATTTATTGGTGTGAGAAGCAGTATGTTGGTCTCTGCTCTTCCCTTCCACTGCTGTCATCCTGTTCCACACAGAACGCGCTGAGCAACAGTTCTGTGTGTGAGGCCAGGAGGCCCCGCTTGCTGTTCTAGGCAGGCCATGGTAAACACCAGTATTCTACGAACCTCCTCTGAAGGACATAAAATAACTTGATATGCAAAGTGCTGTATATAAATACCTATCAAAATCCTTTTATAGTCATGAAAAAAATTCAGTGAGTTTAAAGTATAATTTGTTGTTCACTGTAAAGCGGATAGGTGCCATGCGTATCTTTTCATGCGTGTTTTCCACTCAAGCTCCTGCTCCTGTCCAGGGCATGGTGAAGCTGTACACCTTGGGAGCCCCCATGGCCTCCTGCCTGGGACCAGCAGCTGAGGTGGCCCTGCTGGGGAGGCAACTGGCATCGGCAAAGCCCAGCTTCTTCTTTTTACTTCTTCCAGCCTGGGGGTTCTGACCACAAACCCTGGCCAGCGACTTTCCCATTCTGCCTCTGTCCTGCTTTGCTGTGCTCTAAGCTGCCATGAGCTGGTGCAGCAAGGCAGACTATTCCAAGGAATGCCGCGCTATCTGAGGTGGGTGGGTGACGGAACCATTTCCATTCATTTTCTAACTTTCCTTTTGTGTGCCGCTACCTGACTTACAATAGAGCGAGGAAGTAGACCCATGCAGTGCCCGTCAGGGAGGCTTGGGCAGCGTCAGAAGGGAAGGTCTCTGTGGAATGTCTGTCCTTAGTGTCTCTCTCCAGGTTCTTCTGCATAGGGCTTCTGTGTTTGTTTGTTTTTACCTCACAAATCTGACACAACATTCTGAGGCTGAACTACAGCCACTGGGTAAACCATAGCCCGTAGAGGACAAGCAGTATCTGGTGCGCACACCCAGTGTGTTCTTCCTAGGGCACCAGCCTGGCTAAAGAATTTTTTCTTGTTGTTAATTTTAGAGAGAAAGAAATGGTGATGAGACAGTTTCAAAACAGGTTAGTGGGACAGTTATAATAATTAATTCATTGCATATTGTTGTCTTCATAGTAGTTATTCAGAGTACAAGATGCAGACACGATATCTTGTCTATACTTATCTATACCCTATTAGTAGAAATCTTTCTTCTCATCAAACTAAGAGAAAGTAGTCGTTATAGTTTATGTCTAGTTGTCCCCCCAAAGCCTCATGCAATCATGAGGCGGGGACTTCTAGAGTTTGAGACTTGACTCATGAGCCACTGGATTATGTTTTAGTACTTATGGGATTATGGGTCTGAGTACTGCTGGGATTATGGGTGTGGCCTAAGGCAGATAGGCAGAGGCAGAGAGTGTGAATGTAATATAAAGAGGGACAGAGAGATAGAGAGACAGAAAGTCAGACTCGCGCTGTTGCTCTCTGCTGCTCTGTCACCTCTGTCACGATCATTGCTGTTCTGCCACCATGGACTGGGTGCTCTCTGCCCTGTTCCACTCAACCTTGGGCCAGCTGAATATGGACTGATACCTCCAGTAACTGTGAGCTAAATAAACATGTCCTTCCTTCATTTTGGGTGCCATTTTCCACTACAAAATGGTCCTTCATTTATATTCCCCTTTTTTGTTTTGTTTTGTCAGATATGGATGTTCCATTACCATTCAGATACGGTAGGCGTGGATGAAGCAAAATAACCTAATATAGTCCTGGCTAAAGAGTTGTGAGACACATCCCCTGGCCAGCGGGACCTGGTGCTGCCTCCAGATCCAGCGCAAGCTTCTGGCTCAGGTCCCATTTGGTGCTCTGGTTCCCAATTACAGTAATAAAAGCACAGCTGAGGGAGAAGCCAGTGGACTTAGCTGACTGGGAAAAAAAAATGTTGGGGAGATGAAGAAGATGAAACCCTGTGTGGGGGATGCATAGGGTGCTCGGGTTGGCCCGCAAGGAGGGCGGGGGCTGCGTCACGAGGCTCTGGGTTTTGTGCTACATGTAGCAGATGCTGCCCAGGAGAACTCGACCTTCCCTGCGTCCTGCTCCCTGGTGTGCACACAAAGCCCCTTTCCTTCCTAGGTCTTGCAGCTTCTCAGAGAATCCCGTCAGAGTGGAATTAGCTCCCCTCCCCCTCCTCTGACGCGGACCTTGTCTTTCAGGCAAACACAAAGGTGCTGCTTACTGAAAGGAGGACGGGCTTTCTCCTGAAAGGACATCTCAATTTTGTTCTCATCTTACGCTCACTGTGTCTGAAAAGCTGACTTCTTCGCAGAGTTCCCAGTAGAGCCTTCCATGGTCGTTAGCCAGCTCCACCTCTCCCCAGGGAGCCCTTCCAAGCTCTGTGTGTATTCTGTGCTATAGGGGCTTTCTGACCAGATGATTTGAGGCTCTGGGGACAGCTGCATGGGCCTCTGCGTCTTCCAGGGCGGGGCAGCTTGCTCCATGCTGCAGCCCAGGTTCCAGCGAGCTCCTTCACCCTAGAAGCCAGGAAGGCTGTCACTGTGTCAGCTCTTCTGGGAGCACCTCAAGGTGCAAGGGTGGTTGGAGGTCCAAACCCCAGGGCTCCTGAGCATGGAGGAGCCCAGGTAGCTGCGGTGCATAGAGGCTACGGACTCACCCACCTCTGGTGAGGAGGATGTGGGTGGTGCTGGAGCTGGGCCTTCAGGCTGCAGGGAGGAGTCTTTCTGTGCTGTGTCTCTGGCTCTCTCAGAGGCATGATACTAATTCTCCCTGCCTTATTGGAAAATGCTAAACACCACCTTATAGGAACCACAGCTGGGCTGAGTGGCCAGAGCAGGCTGGAGGGAAATAGCGTGGAGACAGGACAGCCCAGAGGGAGAAGGGCAGGGGACGGGTTAGCTTCTGACTTTGACGAGGATTTGTGTCCAGCCCGCTCTGGAAATGGATCTGTCAAGCTTAAGCCCAGAGTTTGAAGTTGTAACAGGAAATGGCTGTCGGCACAGGGGCGAGAACTGTCTGGAAAGCTCTGGAGGGGCTGCGGGACCCTAGAAGGAGTCAGGCGGGGCTGGGCAGACTCTTAGCCAAGCTCATCCAAGAAGAACTTGCTCTGTCAGAGCCCTGACTGCCCTAACCAAGGAGGCCTGGTGGCAAGCGTGACTCTGTCCTCTGACCCAACAGGTTCTCATGGGGAAGTCTTCACTGTTCCCAGGGTCCTGTCAGCTGCACAGAGGTAACACAGAGTCACAGTGCCCGTCCACACTTCCACCTGGCTCTGCCAGTTCTCTCTCCAAGAGGGGCCGATGAAATAGAAGGTGAGGGTTGCTGAGGTAGCTCAGCGGTCTAAGCTCCTGCTGAGGCACATGCAAGGACCTGGGTTCCAGCCCTGGTGCCACATACACTTCAGGCCCAACCTCCAGGCATGTCAAGCCAGCCACCCAGGGCATGGTGGCACATGCCTCGAACTCCAGCACTGGGGAGGCATTCACGGCAGTGTGTTAAAGATTCGCTGTATTTCTCAATCATACCACACATACTAAGGACTACAGGGTGTTCAGGGTCTCACAACTAGATGGGCCTCATAGTGTTTTATCTGCTACAGCCTTCTGAGAGTTGGGACTGCAGGTGTATGCCACCATGCTCAGGCTCAGTTGCTGTCTCACAGCACCCTGGCGGCAGGGCTTCCCTGCCAGGCCCAGGGATCGAAATCCCAGCCCCTGCATCTACTTGCAGGTGCTTTAATCCACTGAGCTCTGGGGCCGGCACCATATCCCTTCCTTGAGGCGCCTGTGGGCATGGAACTCTGTAACCCATGTGCCCTGCAAACCCACCCACTATAAGATGGGAGAGATTGTGCCCTTCCTCATAGCCTTAGGGCAAGCCTGCAGCTCTCCCTGGCCCCCTCATAAAGCTGGACAGGGCTCCCAGGTATCCACCCGTCCTACCTGCCCCTGTGCTCGTGCCCCTTTGCTCCTGGGTTTTTGCATCGGCCTGCTTCTTCTTTGCCCAGTATGGTGCCGGCTCCAGAGGAAACTGTCTCTTTCCCTGGGTCTGGATGGCTTCTGCCTCCCTCCTCCCGTCGCCCCTCACAGATCACCCTGACCCTGCCTGGTGACCTCCATGCTGTGGCTTTGTCCATGCTGGAGGAAAGCAGTTCTGAGTCTGGTGCTCTGTGCATGCAGGACAACCCTCCTGGAGTTTGCTAGGTTTTGTGTTTCTTTTTAAGAGCTGACTTTCTGTGGCATAATTTGGTGATCTTCTCTCAGCCTACTTAGTGATCCTAAACTCTTCTGGCAAGAACCTGTATCCTAATATCTATTCCAGTTGTCATCACACACACGCTGCCTACTAAGTACATGGAGAATGTCAGTGCCTGCTGATGGGCGTAGTGTGAAAGGAGATCTTGGCTAGAGCGGCCCAGCAGGCCTTGGGTGTCATGCATACCCAGGCAGTATTTACCAAGGCATAAGTCAACAGCAGAATGTTTTCTTGAGAGACAGCAGAATTTCAACCACGTAACAGGGCAGTGGAAAGATGGAAGATTAGGAGTTGGAAATGCTTCCAGTATATCTTGACGCTATTTCCCCTCTCTGGGATGTTAAGAAAGCCACACAGTCGCATCAGGCTGCAGATCTGTGCCCATCAGAACAGAACAATGATGCAGTGAGTCTCCCAACTGCAACCTCCAGCAAGTGAAGTCTCCTCTGTCCTTGGTACTTTGGGTAATAACCTGTGTAACAATGGTGGTGCATTTCTTCAACTTAGCGAGTAAATATAGACTGAGCTTTCACATGCCTGTCTTTTTTAAAGTCCATGTGTCAGATATGGTTGAAATATTTTTGTTACAAAAGGCAGCTTAACATCTCTGCATCATTCTGAGCCATCTTTGACTTCATTGTTGTTTTTTTGTTTTGTTTTGTTTTGTTTGTGGAGCCAGGGATTGAACTTAGACCTTTGCACTTGCCAGGCAAGCACTTATTCTACTGAGCTATCTCTCCAGCCCTCGACTTCATTGTTGTAGGCCACAGGAAATGGGTTATAGCAATATTGTCCTCAGAAAAACACAGGAAGGTACTATCTAGTGTCATTATTCTGTTGCAAGAAAATAAAACAAAAGTAAAGAAACTTGAGCTGCAACATACAGCAGATAGAGGAGAATCTGGAATTACTGAAGAGTTCCAGTGAACCTGGTTACTTAATTTCAGTATGAAATTATGAAGCCCCGTCTGAATAATATTTATTTGACAAAATTGATCTTTTTTTTTTTCTTTGTAACAGGGATGAATCCACTTGACTTGAACACAGTGGGGACTGAGGTACTAGACCCTGAGTGTCTCCTCATTTAGTATATAAATGGTGACTCTGGCTTTCATCCTCCAGATGAAAGGTCCCACACCAGAGAGGCCACAGACCCCAAGGGAGGTGACTGTCCATGGCAGAGGCAGACACACCTGGGGTGAAAAGGATGGTTTTCTTACAGTGACAAGAACTATGTTCCCATTGACAAGACAGAGCTGCGGCCAGGGATGGCTGGGCAGTGGACGTAGATGGGGCACTGCTCTCCTCTGAGCTGCATCCTTGATTCTCAGGCTTGCGGATGGAGGGAATCCATGTCTGAGCCCATGTGACGCCCCCTTGGTATCTGGCTCAGCTCTAGAGCCTGCGAAGAGCAGAACTGGACCTTCAGGCCTCAGGGGGAGACTTTGAAATGGGAAAGAAAACAAAGCCTCAAGCAGAAAGAAACAAACAGAGGAGGACTTCCTGAGGCCCAACACAAACTCCTCTTTCAAGCGATTCATGGCTTCTTTGGAAGACTCACCAGGGCAGTGCCTGGCAGCCCAGGAAGCGAAGCCCTGAGCCCCGTCTGCTTTGGGAGTGCTGCTGTGTGCCACCACAGCCTCACACGGCCAGGACTCACCCTGAACCACTTCTGCGCATCCCCGCTGCTTTCACCACGAGCGCAGAGCCCATGCAGGGCTCATTCAGTAAGCTGTCATCCGTACAAGTACTTCCGTGAACCTTTTAAAAAAGAATCTCATAAAGCACAGACATGGCATTTATAGGGAGCGGGACGCCAAATTATGTGCGGTTAAAAGAGGAGGAGAGTCGCTCTTGAACCCGAGAGCATGTGTCTGCTAGGAAGGCCGTAGGAAGAGCGCAAAGACTTATATCCCATGCACTCTGCTCAGGGAAAAATCACGACAACTTTATAAGCAATAAAACAAAAATCACAAGTGAGAGATTCATTTTGTATTTTTTTTTTTTTTTTTTTATGTATTCAGGAGCGCGTCCAGAATCTCACTATGTACCTGGGACTCATCCTGATACTCCTGTTTCCAGCTTCCCAAGCGCTGGGATTACAGGCTTGCGCTGCCACGCCCAGCTTCAATCGCTTCCGTGTCAGCGTGTCCGGGGTTAGCGGGGCGGGACTCCGCACGCTGGGGATCGAACTCGGATGCTGACATTTTGTATTTTGCAAACACACATTTAGCACAGCAGATGCATGTTGTGAAGAAGACTGGCACCTGAGCTGTTGCGTTGCACCCATAGAAGACATTCCACCTGGGGACAGTCCTGGTGGGCACGAGGTGGGCAAAATTCCTCTGTTTTCTGTTCTGCAATTATTAGCGCAGATTTGAGTCTAAAAGTTTCATCATTGCCAATGTTTTTGAGCAACTTAAGTTCTCACTTGCCGCAGTGTCTGGGTAAAGCTCTGTCATTATAGTGCAAACTTGATAATTCTACACACTATTGAATTTTTATATTGCAGTGCAATTATGAATTGAAGGTTGTTCACATTTTCATTTTCTAACTGCTTACAACTAGCAAACAGAAAACACTGATTTTTTTTTAAATTGATTTTGTATGGATTTACCTCGCTGAAGGCTTTCATTGATTCTAATAGTTTTCAGTTGATTATTTTGTTTTTCCAAGTACACAATTATATTACCAATGATTGGTATTTCTAATTGATTTAGATTTTGTGTTTTCTTATTTTTCTGATGACTTTGCTCTGTACATGCTGATGCTTTGCTCTTGGTTTCACAAATTTTTACAAGTTTAATAAAAAAAAAAACAAGTGAAACAAAAGCAGAAACTCATATAATTCTTGAAGAACAGTATCATGGGTCTTTCATCCTAGAGAACCTCGGAAGGTCTGAATATAAAGCATATCATAATATGCTTGCCACACAACCCTAAGTGTCATGTTGAAATCCTAACCTCAGATGTGAGAATCTTAGGGGAGTCATTAGAAGGAGAACATCCAGAGGGATCGAACCGGTGCCCTCATAAAGGGTGGAGAGACCAGAGTTCTCCCCTATGCTGTGTGGGAAGACGGAGGAGCCCTTGTTCTTTCCTGAATTTGCCAGTACCCTGAATGGGAATGTCCAGCAGGCAGAACTGGGGAAAACATTTTTTTTTTTTTGTTTGTTCATAAGTCATGCAGCCTCTGGTATTCTGCTATGGCTACTAAATAGACTAAGGCAGTAATAATAAAAGGAAACTATATGGAGAGTACAAGTGACATTCCTTATCTTGCTAGTGTTGTGTGGTATATTTTGTGCTCCAAGTGCGGTATCACCAAGTGAACGCACTGAGCTACTAGCATAATATCCCCATTTCTGCATTGCTCACATCCAGACACCAGGCCTGGGCACTGATCCGCCCATCGGTAGTCTGCTTCTTGTGCCTGGGTGGTTGGCACAGTGCCTTGTTTAGCTGTTCCCTCAGACAAGGAAAGGTAAAACATTTGGAGGAAAAGTTAACAGTTTGGGAGATTTCTGCACACTTTGAATCTTTAATGCCAGCCACTCAGGCTCTGGGCAAGGGTGTGAGTCCGAGTGCCACCTGTTGCCGAGCTGGGCAGGAACGGGAAGCCTTGGCATCACTCGTACTTGTGAGTAGCTAGACCTGGAGCAGGCACAGTGCCTTCTCGGGGAGGGACTTCTTTTTGTACTTAATGTCAGCGACGCTTCAGCGGCGTATGACACAAAGGAGCGCCTCCTTCTCCCTCAGGAATCATCAGAACACTTAGGTCTCTTTTGCATGATGTTAGGAGAATCAGAAAGGGGCTATATGAATTCACAATGAAATACTTGCTCTATTCATGTTCACTGGGGCTTCCAAAGTTAGCAAAAGCCTTTCCTGTCCCTACATTTGGAGCTGATTAAGAGGTGAAGGAGAAGTCAATGAGATAAAGCACTGAATGGCTGCCTTCCTCCTGAAGGCCACGTGCGTGGCATCGCTTCCACCTCAGGCAGAAAGGGGTTCCTGTCTGAGAACCTTGAATTAAACCCAGATATTGGCTGAGCTAAAAATTGTCAGATTTCCCCTGTCTTGGGACACTTATGACATAGAGCATAGGGGACTAAACACTCACTTTGGACAGATATCCAACAGAGCAGAAAACAAAGGATAAACAGGAGAGACCTGGAGTCTTCCCTTCATCCCACAAATCAAATAACTCATTCCACCTCCACTGGGGAAGGGAAGGTGGAGAGGAGCAGGCAGGCCAGAAATGCAGATGAGGGCAAAGGTACACCGGGACAAAAGATTCAATTTGGCTTTATCCGTTTCTATGCCTGATTTAATTGGGAAAGCTTAGATTCAAGTCATAAAGATATCAGAGAATTTCCCAGTCCACAAATTGCCATACTGAAGTCTTTCCACTGGAGCTTATCAGGGGTTTCTAGGGATTTCTACGGAAGGGGACACAACGGTAGCAGCTAGAACTGTGGGGATGAGTCATCAGCCTCAGAGCTGGGTGGTGGCAGACCCAGCGGGTGTCCTGTGTGTGATTCAGAGTAAGGAAAGACTTGCCCAGGGCAGGGAATTATGTGAAATACTTACAAACCTTTCTAATCAATCACTCTGAATCTACTAGTGTACCTATCCACCTCTTTTCTCCCAAATCCATCATAGCTGTGTATGTAATCATCCATCGTCTATTCTCTCTCTCTCTCTCTCTCTCTCTCTCTCTCTCTCTCTCTCTCTCTCTCTCCTTCCCTCCTTCCCTCCTCCTACAGTGCAACACAGGATTCCATTGCCAAGGAAAGAGCCAAGCAGCCACAGATGTGCACCCCGAGGCTGTGCTGCACCCAGGCCAGGGGTGTGCAGGGGAGGCAGCATACCTGAGCCAACTGGGCCCGCCCAGGGAAGCTGAGATCACCACACAGCCACTGCCACTGGGGCAGGGACAGGAGAGCCAGCCCACGGGTTCCTCTCAGTCTCCCTCTAGGCCTTCTGGGGCCACACCAGGTTGGACTCAATGGCCTCGAAGATGAGGACACTACTCAAAGCCATGACACCTTGGAGTTCCAACCAGAGCAGGCCAAGGGAGGGCAGCCAGGGAGAGGACCAGGTACCCAGAGTCAGCGGCATGAAGGATGGGTTTCTATCCCATTTGGAATCAGGTGGGGCAGGCAACATCTTAGAAAGATTTCTGTAATTGTGCTTATTTTGCTTAAATGGATCTGAAGTAGACAGTTTTAATAACTTGGAAAAGAAGATAATTATAAAAAGCAGAACAATTGGAGGTAATTTAGTAGAACAGAATAAACCCTACAGAGCTCCAGAGAATTTTAAGATGTCATGGTATCACAGTAAAACTCAGTAAGATATTTTATCTCAGCTTCAAAAATTGTTAAATAAAATCAAGTGGGTTCTGTGTAGGATGCTTTGAGTGGAAGAAAAAAAAAAAAAAAAACAGAAAGTGCAATTTTTACAAATGTCTCAGTATTTAAATTATTTGGACTATCTAGAAAATGTAATTTCTTTCAGGTATGATGTTTTAAGGACATAATTTAAATGTCATTGTATGTACTAAAATGCATTATAAATGTTACTGAAAACTTGAAAAAATTAAATGAACAAGTCCATTAGCATTTAAAATATTGTTATTTTGGTAAAAGTAGGCTCTTTTGATTTAGCTTCTTTTTAAAATTCATTTATTTATGTTACAGCTGGCTCAGCCTGCCCTGGGGGTGGGGCTGGCGCAGCATGTGGTGCTGCGGATTGAAACCTCGGTCCCAGTGGTTGTCTAAGCTTGCCTACATAGGTACTTTAGACCACTGAGCTCTCTCGCTGGCACGTAATTTAGCTTCTGTTCTTTCAACAAACACTAAGATGGTGTGCAGAGACCAGGACTTTTCTCAGTGAAGTTGTTACACATTGAGCAAAATGCACAAGTATGCACTCGTCATGAAGCTTCGGCTTAAATTTTGGAAACACAAAAATAGCAAGCTCCATAGGTAAGAGAACCCAGACGTGTCTTAGGCTAGGGCTCAGGGAGGAAGAGCGTGAATGCAGAAGAAAGCGGGAGCGGGCTTGCGGCTCGGGGGAGCAATTCAAGGAGCAATTCAACTCTGGAAGGAGCTGCGGGCTGTGCAGCGGGGACAGACGACTGGAGCCAATGACTGAAGCATGGGCCTACCTACCCGGAGGCCTCTGGAGAGCATGGAGACAGGATCTGGAGAAGTCACAAGGGGCAGACGTCAACGCAGGGGAAGTCGGAGAGGAAAGACAAGGAGGCTAGCTGTTACGCGGGGTTGAGCGCTGGGCACACTTCCTGAGAGGAGCTAGCGAGGGTCTGAGCAGCCCAACAGCACGGAGCTCTTAGGCCAAGATTGCTCTGCCCTTTGTCGTCAATGGGGCAGACTGTGGCCATCTGCAAGGTGGAGCAGGATGACTAGGTGGGTGGCGCTGCGAGAATCCTGACAAGCATAAGGGAGTCTCGGGGTTCAGGCTATGACTCACCCTGGCCTCTCCTTCCAATGAAAACCAACTAGGAAGCTGGACGAACTACCGAAGTCACCACCCTCAGATACTGTGTGGAAGACAATATAAGCTGCGCAGTGGGGTGAATCTGAACGCAGCAGTGGCCCGAGGCATCCTGCCCGTGGGGACTCCAGGAGGTGGAGCCCAAGCAGCGTGGTGTGGGTGATGACAGATTGGAGAGGAGGAGGAACTTGGGTAGCTTTTGACTAAGGTTTCCAGGTATCTGTTTCCATCCCCACGTTACTCACCATGGCTTCACCCTCTGCTGCCATGGCTGTGTTGATCTTAGAGTCCCAGCACGCACGGTGTCATGGTTCATTTTCTCTGGCTCATTTCACATAGAATAACGTCCTTCAGGGTCATCCGTGTGGGCCACGTGACACGATGTCCCTCCTTTTCCGACTGTGTGCTGTTCCACGTTTTCTCTTTGCAAGGATGCAACACGTGACACCCAACAATTTAAGGAGGAGAGGTTTGCTTTGGCACACGGTTTGAAGAGGTTTAATCCGTAGACAGCAGGCTCTGAGACAGGGCGCCATGGGGGAGGGGCATCACAGAGAAGAAGCCACTCCCGTGTGGCAGACAGGAGTCAGAGTGTGACCGCAGAAGAGGAAAGCGGCAGAGCCCTGCCGGACACCCACAGCGACTCACATCTTCTCAGCAGGCTTCACCTCCAAGGTTATGTGTAGTGCTAGACCCATCAGCGGACTAATCCAGTGTGATCCTCCCATAATCAAATCACCATCCGAAAGCCCCGCCTTGGGGGCCATCTAGACATATACGCTAACAGGGAGCCTCCATATCTTGGCTCACATGAGAGGTGCTAAACCAAACATGGGTCTGCGTATACTTCTGAAATTCTTATTTTAACTTCATTTAGATATTTATCCAGAACTGGGAATGATGGATCACCTGTCAGCTATATTTTCGATTTTTTGGAGAATTTATATATTTTGCTCATTTTAGCTGCTCCAGGATGCATTTTTATGAACCATACATCATGTCTTCATTCCCTTATTTCTGTTCCCAGTCTTATGAAAATAAAAAAAAGTGTTAAAAGAAATACCATGGTAAACCTTTTGTCACTAAATTACTTAAGAAGAAATACAGGGGCTGGGCAGATAGCTCCGAGGCACAGGTGCCTGCTGGGCAAGTGCAAGGTCATGAGTTCGAACCCTGGTCCCCCACCCCCCCCAAAAAACGAAGAAATACAACAGAAATTGTAGAAAAACACAAGATAAACAGATTCAGTAAAAGACAGAAAACCTGAGTAGAACTAAATCGATCTAAGAATTTGAAGGGGTAATTAAAATTATCCCACAGAAAAAGGGAAGCTTACTTAGCATTATCAGTAATTATATGAAATTTAACAATAAGTAAACCAATTCCAAAAATAGAGGAGGAAAGAACACTTTCTAATTCTTTTTTTAAAGCCAGTATACCTTGATGTCTAAGTCAGACAAAGATATCAGAAGAAAAATCAAGGCTACTATCCTGTACAAATATGGAGATAAAACATACTGAACGAAATGGTAGCTATTGATTTTGAGAACATCAAGTAGCAATTGAACCAGAGAAAGTGAGATTCATTCAGGTGTGCAATGTTGGGTTAACATCAGTCTCAGCTAATGCAACACAAAGTATTCATGGAATAATGGATGAAATCTTTTAATTATCCATACAAATGCAGACAAACCTAGCATGACTTCATAATGGAAATACACAGCTAAATAATGCAAGAGAACTTCCTCAGTACCATAAAATCCATCTGCAAAATTACACATTATGCTTCTTTTCACGTTATGCTTTATGATAAAAGAATAAATGCTTTCCTCTCTTAAGAGCAGGAGTAAGGCAGGGACATCAGTTATTAGTATTTGTATGCAATATTGCGCTGTAAGCCCTAGCCAGAATAAATTGGAGCAATAAAAAGCAACAGTAGGTACTATATTAGAAAGGAAGAGACAGGGTCTCCATTTACACATAAATGTTCTTTTAATAGAAAGTCATAAGGGATGTACTGCAAGACTATGAAGACTTAAGAGTTTAGCCAAATTAAAGGATACTGTGTTAATCTACAAAATTTAGTTACATTTGTATATAGTACAATTAATACTCTAAATATCAATAAAGAAAATAATAAGCTTGTGCAGCTTTTCTGTACTGGAGAAAAATGCCTGACCTACAAAAATTTTAGGAGGAAAGACTTATTTGGTTAATGACTAGAGACGGTTAAGTCCATGATCAGCTGGTTCCACAAAAGGAATCATTGTGTTGGATCCAGAAAGGAGAGAGCTGGAGGTGGAGGTGCAGGTGGAGGTGCAGGTGCAGGTGCAGGTGCAGGTGGAGGTAGAGATGGAAGGAGAGGTAGAAAGAGAGAGTGCTAGAAAGAGCCAGGAGGAGGATGAACCATTTAAAGGCACCTCTAACCAGTCCCTGCCTCCTTATAGGCCATTCACCTAGAGATCCATCAAAGTCTTAATCCACTGATGTGGGTGGCTCTCTGCGATAGGATAACTTTCCAGGAGCACCACCTCTAAGTACATGATATTTGGCGGGAGGACATAATTTTATCAAAACCATAGCAATTTACATCAAAAAGAACAAAGCTCTTAGGAATAGATATTAACATTTTTTTAAGTTTATGTCTCGAACATTGAAGTATTTAAGGTAAATAAGGAATACCTATGTCAATGAAAGGTGTGCCCTCTGTTCATGAGACTAAGATGACTAAGAAATATCTGCACAGAAAGGGAAGCAGGTAACAGAACAAGGCAAACAATGAGATGGAGACCATGTCTACAGACTATGCATCTAATTATAAAGTTGAGATCGTAGGGGCTGGGGAGATAGCTCCGAGGCACAAGTGCCTGCTGGGCAAGTGCAAGTTCGTGAGTTCGAACCCTGGTCCCACAAAAAATAAATAAATAAATAAATAAATAAATAAATAAATAAATAATAAAGTTGAGATCGTGAGGGTTGGCTAAATAGCTCAGGAGATTAAAATGCCTGTAGGCAGGTACAGGGTCTGGGGGTTCAATCCCCAGGCCTACTGTGCTGACCCTGTTCCTGGGTAGCACTGAGATGGCAATTCAGACTGGGCGTGGTGTCATGTGCCTGTATGCCAGCTCTTAGGAGTCTATAAACAGGTGGATCACTACAAGTCAGTCTAGTAGTGAGATTCTGGGCACCCTGTAGACCCTTCCCTAAAATACAAAAAAAAGGTTGAAATCCTCAATAGTGAAGAGTCAACTCAAAGCAATAAGACAAACAATTCTATGGGCACTCAGCAAAGGACCTGAATAGATTTTCCTCAACATAAGACACTCAGATGAGAAATATTCGCAATCTCTATGCATGGAAGTGAACAATATTAAAACCATGAGAAAAATATCACCTCCTAGTTTTCAAACAAATCGAAAGTAGAACCTCAAGAAGCACATGCCACTGCATGTGTGCTGCACCTCTCTTACTCCTAGGAGCCAAGAGGTGGGGCCATCTGCTCTGGTTTACATCTAGCTGTCTCCCCAAAACTGCATAGACTCCTAGGTGGGGCTTTGCAGGGTGACTGAGTCATGGGTGTGTGATGCTGGACTGGTCACTGATGGGCTGGTAGCTGCATGGGGTGCTGGAAGATACGGCTTGGTGCCAGGAGGCAGGTCACTAGGGCGTGTCCTGGAAGGCTCAGTGTCCTTCCCTTCTCAGTCACATTCTTGTGGGATAGGATTGTTACCGCCTGCATAATGAAATATAACAACTTTTCATATTAACATAAAGCAAACTTCTGTATACTATCAGTAAAATTATAGGTTATTTCATGCATTACATACGATTACATGAAATTTTCTCAAGAAAACTGAAAATAGAACTACAGTGAAATGCAAATGTCAGATGAAAGCAGATCTTTTTTTCAAATAAAGAGTTTTGTTTAGAATGCAGTACTCACCAAAATCCTATGGACTCCATGTATCTCTACCAAAATTCCAGAGGACTTTGGTACAGAAATTAGCAAACTGAGCCAAAGACTCTTGGAAATTCTAGGACTCCAGAGCTGTAGAAAGAAAGGAAGAGAGAGAGAGAGAGAGAGGGAGAAAGAGAGACAGAGAGACAGAGACAGACAGAGACAGACAGAGATAGAGACAGAGACACAGAGACACAGAGACAGAGACAGACAGAGACAGTGAGAGACAGAGACAGAGACAGAGACAGAGACAGAAAGAGACAGAGACAGAGACAGAGAGACAGAGAGAGAGAGATCTTAAAAAAGAACAAAGACACAGGACTCACAATATTTTACTTAAAAACTCACCACAAAATTTATTTTTAAAAATGTGTGGCACTGGCATGAATATGATTATGTAGATTAAGGAATCTAATTGAATTTTCAACAATAAACTCTTAAATTTATGGCCAACTAATTTTCTCAGTAACACGAAGAACATTTAATATGAAGAAATGTTCTCTCTAATGAGTAGTACTCAGAAAAGCACACTCTGATGTGGAAAACAATGGTTGGACATGGTGTCTCCTGTCCATGATGCTGGCACTCTGGAGGCTGAGATAGGAGGATCACTATGAGGTAAAGACCAGCTTTAGCTACATAAGCAAGTTCAAGGTCAGTCTGACTGACATGACGAAACTCTGTCTCAATAAAAAGAAAAAAAAAAAATCAAGCAAAGAATTAACACTGTAGAAATAAAGTTTTTTAAAAATATTCCAATTATATGTCACCCAAATTAATGACTGTCTATAAAATTGTACAATGATTATAAGCTCACAACTAATTAAAAAGTAATGCCATGCATTTGAAATTTAAAACTTGGGTTATGATCAGCTCATAAATGCCAACATGAGCAATTTCGATGGTATGCATGAGATCTGTCTGTCACTCTGTCTCTCTGTTTCTGTTTATTTGTTTGTCCCTTGCTCTTTTCATTATGACTTGCTTCTTAAAAGCTCTTCCATCCACAGGTAAACAGATCAGGTTCTTAACACTTTAGACCCTACAGCCCAGATGGCACATGAGAGTTTCTGGATCGGGTGGCAGTTGGCAGGATCCAGGTGGTTTCTAAGTGCCCACAAATCTCTCTGATGGTGTGGATTTCACATTCTGCAAAGCCATCAACTAGTAGAAGTCGTGTGTCTGGTTAGTCTGGTGCTCTGGACCAAGAACGGTGACTCTGTACAGTGATGTCTCTTTCACCATATTCTTGCCAGGCTTCTCTGTGTTTCCAGCTCACCTGGGCTTCGGCCGTAGGCTTCTCCATCCGTCCTGGGTGAGTTTGCTTTCTTTTTGTAGTAAGGACTCATCAAGTTGGTGTAGCCACACTCTCTGAGTTCAACATGTGACCACCTGCAGTATCCAGTGAGTTCCTCAACTCAGACATCCCAGGGATGTCCAAGCCCTGCGAAGGTTCTTCAGCAAGAGTCCCGTGTAAGTGGCTTAAACATAATGTCCATGTCTCCCGGTGTTTTCTCTTGGCATTTCCCATCCATGGGTCCAGTGCCAGTCCTTGGTTATAATGCTGCACTTGTCCACGAAGTGTGCTCCATTGAGCTCAGTTCTATATTGAAGTTTTATTTTCCCGCTTGTTCCAATGGTTCGTGAATAAAATCCATTCACCTCCTTGACTACTATCCTTCTTGGTCCTCCTTAGTACTTCCTGAAGTGGGGCTGTGTGTGTTCAGTCGCCTTAGACACAATACGAACACCCAGGATTTTACAAAGGAGAGGTTTAATTGAGCTCAAGATCCCATGAGCTTTCAGGATATGGTTGACAGAAACGTCATGTGGAAGGGGTTGGTGGAGCAAAGCTGCTTAGCTCCTACCTGTGGGCACCAGAGCAGAGAGGGGAGGGGGATTCAAGAGGAGCCAGCAGGCAGCCATGGGTCGTCGTCCCCAAGGCCACACCTCTGTGACCTCCCCAGATGTACCAGGAGCACTCTTTACTAATCTGCTGCTGTTTCTAAATCCAGTGAAGCTGATCTGTGAAGACTGTTCATCAGCAGGACGACAGATTTTCCTCAGGAATTTGGTAATGTCTGGAAACAAGTGTCATTCTCACAGCTGGAGGAAAGAGCAGCGGGCAGAGGCCCCGAGACACTGCTCAGCTTCTTACACTGCAGAGGCGGCTCCCCACCCTACTACACCACGCTCAAGCAGGAAAGTCTGGAGTGAAATCCCCACAAGGCCAGGACTGAGACTATTGATTCAGGCCCTGGCAGCTATGCTGAAAACACTCTGCGCCATAGCAGTGCGAACTCCATAATGAACTCCATATGAACAGGTGAGCAGCTGCTGTCCACCCAGGCAGGCTTCATTGGTCTGTGCTTAGGGAGACCACTCTGGATCCTTTAACATAGGAAACCCTGTCCTCACCAGCCCAGCACTGTAATCATTCACTCCTCACTCACCCTAGTGGAAGGGCCGGTGTCCCACTGGGCACATCTGGAGCACAGGGCTCCAGCCCCTTACACCCCAATTCTGCCCCACTCCAGATGCTTAGAGTGTGAAAGTTACCTGCTACTTATCATCCCCTTGTTTTACTAGCCCGAGAGCAGCCATGGTTGGGAGATATGGAACAGGCAAGTTTGCAAACAGGAAGTTCTTAGGTTTCAAGCCACACGTTCTCTCTGTGTGGTGTGGTAGACTCGCCCTCCTGCTCCCTCTTGCCTGAGTCCTGAATTGCCCTGGGTTTGGTGTGCTGCTCCTGCCTCTGATTTCCTAGGTTCACATCCAGGCCAGGTGCATCAGAGCGCTCTATCTGGAGATCCACTAGGAACTTTGAAAAGTATCCTTTCAAGGACATTCAGCACTCACTCCTTGAAGAGGACAGTGAGAGACGAAGCACTGGAGCTCCTTATGTTGGCCGGAAGTGATCAGCACCAGCAGGTCTCTTAGCCATACCCGACTGCTGGGATGTGGGAAACACCCTATCCCCGTGGAAGCAGATGGCACTTAGTCTGTGCCAGGCCCTGCCAAGCTAAGTGGCTCCCAAAGCCACGGTCAGCACCGCTGTGTAAGCAGAAGAGCACAAGGCTTGACTTGGAAGAGCATTCACAGAACTGATGCAGACAAAGGACCTTGGTCGCCTTCTGATGAAAAGCACATAGACTGGCTAGAGGTGCACCTGTGCATCCCAGGCTGAGAGTCTTGATCTCGCGTCCCTGTGGAAGTCAGTCGCGCCGTTCTCACTGTCTTGTGACAGTGAACCCTGGAAATGACTGGACTGGGGGCTGGCTTGCTGCTACAAGTGTGGCCTGGTTTTGTGAATGGTCCGAGTGCTAACATTTTTTTTGAGATAATGCATTTAGTGATTTTTACTTATTAATATTAAGAGCAGAACTATATTGACCAGAAGAAATAGTATCGGGCATTTTAGAAATGCAAACACATTTTCTGCAAAAGTGTAGAAAACTCAGGCCAGAGGTACATGGGTGGGGCCCGACACACCCGCATGGACTCAATCCTAACCACCCCATCTGCTGTGGGAAGAGCCATCAAGGTGCGGTGTGACAAAGATGCTCCTTGAAAGCAGATCATGGGCAGACTTCCCTGCCTCTCGCTGTGCAAGACCTGCTCTTCTAGACAGTTGGCAAAGTGAGCAGACGGTGCGGAGAGGGCTGTACTGTGCGACAGCCGGCTGACTCGTCCAGACAAAATGAATGCAAGAAATCATCTCTACACCAAGCTCCCCATAAAAACTCCAGCCGCACTGCCCCTGGAGATCGAGGGCAGCCCCTGCCACAGCACACGACCACACCTCCAACCGTGCCTGCTCGCATGGAATTGCTTTAACCATGCAGGCCCCACGGTATACTCGGGGCTTTCTGATTCGTATGGTGATGGCTGCTTTTGGAGAGGTTATTTAGCTTCTTCTCCTATGGTTATGCACGCAGCATAGGGTCGCACGTTCGGGAGGGGGGATGCCCAGTTGTGCACTGTTGGTGTTGCTTTCCTGTCCTGCTGCGAAGTCCCCCAAAACCACTCCTCAAGGTGGGTAGCGCTTTTCTAAGCAGCAGTGTGGGAGTGCAGGGTTCTCCTATCACGTAATAGCTAGCAGCCCCCAGGGAGGCGGCTGTATCTCCTTTAGTCTGTGCAGTGGTGCGGAGCCTGGAAATCTTAGGTGGGGACTTCCTGTGGGCTGGGCTTTCTGCGCAAGGTACAGAGAGCTGCACCTGCTTGCATTCACACCTGCTGGCTCGAACTTAGTGATGTGACCACATGCAGTTGTCAGGGACATGTAAACTCGTAAACCACTGTGTCTGGAAGAAGGTGACAGGAAGGGTCAGCAGGCAAGTGGCCTACCAAACTTGGTTCTAACAAATTTCAGGCTCTTGTAGACACACCAGCTTCTTTGGTTCTGGTTCCTGCATTGGTCTAGTCAGCCTAGGGACTGGATGACACTTGTGTGATCTCATTCAACCTTCAAATCAGTGCTAAAATCAGGGCCAACCAGATAGCTCAGTGGATTAAAGAGCCTGCAGGCAGGTGCAGGGGCCAGGGGTTTGATCCCTCAGCCCGCTGTGCTGGCCCCGCCCCTGGGGCACACTGAGATGGCAGTCCAGACTGGGCGTGGTGATGCCCGCCTCTGATCCCAGCTCTTGGGAGGCTGTAAACAGGCGGATCACTGAGTTCCATCTAGCAAAGAGACCCTGACCACCCTGTTAGGGTAGATGCTTCCCTAAAATCCAAAAAAAAAAAAAAAACAAAAAAGCTAAAACCAACCAAGCTTAATAGATAGTCCCTGAATGTGGAAATAACTGCCACCAGCTCACAGAGCTACTTGGATAATTTGACTACTGCAATTAAAAGAGACCAAAAGAAGTAGAATTTAGGTGGGCTGCAGGGGCCGCATGGCACACCTTGGCTTTAATTTCCTTCTTGTCTCCCTTCTTCTTTCCCTCTCTTTTCCTCCCTTATTCTCTCCCCCTCCCTTTTTCTAAGCAGCAAAGTTGAGTGGCTGCTTCAGAGTTTGAGGTAATTGTAAAGATTTGAAAGTCCTGAGCTGAAAAATAAATAATAAAAATAGTCCACTATCTCTTGCATTTTTTGGTGTATATTCTAAGTGGTCCTCTGTTGAGAGCATAGCCTGGATTTTCTGGGGCTTTTGCAAAGAGCACGTATTTTTCAGGAGAGAAAGCTACCTCTGATCTGTGCGAAGCCTCAGCCCGCATTTTCTCCTCTGGAAGCAGGCAGAGCTCCCAGCTCAGCACCCACTATCACTTCTGCTGGTGGAGCGAGAAGCCAGCAGGCAGCTGGCAACCACACGCACATCTGTGGGACCCTCATAATCATTTATAGGCTACATTAGTGAGTGGAATCCCGTGAGGCACTCCCAAATCCAGTCTGGGTTGCAAGGAGTAGACTTCAGTTGTAGTATAACAATTTGTGCGTGTGGACTCTCAGACTAAACAGTGCCTTCAACCACAGAGCAAACGCACATGCATAAAACAGATTTGTTAAGTGATATAAATTCCAGTTTACAGTCATCAACGTATAAAAATCCCAAACAAAACAATGCTAGGATGACTTCAAAGAAATGATTCGTAACATACAACTGTGTTAAAATATACTAAAGTCTAGAACAGCCCTCTGAAGAATCATTGGCTGACTCAACCCTTTGTAACTGTCAGTCAAAGAGAGGCCAGAGACCCCCAGGGAAATGTTCCCCAATAAAGATCATGGGACAGCCCCACCAAGGCCCGCCAGCATCAAGTATCAGCTGAGTGTAGGTGTTAAGAGAGGGAACTGAGTGTTTCTGCATGGTGAGATGGACTTAGGTCAGTCCACTCCTGCAAATGTAGACCTGACTCACTCTTAAACTGGGGCACACTGAGATGGCAAGATGAGAAGAAAAGTGAGGTGGCAGAGGGTGGCAGAGATGCCAGCTTTCTGCCATGATGGAATGTTCTGGAAGTCTGGGAGCACAGAGGTGAGGAGAAGAGCCACATATTTTCAAGTGGTATAAATCCGATTAGGGTGAACAGGGCCACTGGGGCAACGTTAATTAGAAAATGCGTTCAGTGATTGCTTCTTTTCCAATATATTTCTACCAAAGAAATGGTTGAATCATGACTACTCACAGTATGGGGAGGTCTACTTCCTTCTGTCTATACCAGTGTCCCAGTCCTGCAGCCCTGTTGTGACTCTGTGCCTCCACCATTATAAATGTTGTACATTAAGTGGGAGTCAATCCCCGAGCCCCCAGATGAGAATGGCCATCTGAGTCTCGGCTGAACCATGGTTGAGGCACATGAAGATGTAGCCTCCACCCCCCCCCCCCCCCGAGGATGTGGCTGCTCCTGTACAGTGCTGTAGCTTCCGGGTGCAACATGTCCATGCCGGAGGTCCTCTGTGTCACAGTGGTGTGAAAGGTCACATGGAAGGTTGGTGTCCTTCCAACTTCTGAAATCCCTGTTGCCCACTTGGCTGCAGAATTCCTGTGTGGTCCCTGCCACTGCAAGGCTCCCCAGCTCTAGACTTGGCCGGGGTACATCACACCCACGTTTCTGCAGAGGCAGGGGCAGGTGTGGGCTTCAGTAGGCATCACTGCTATAATTGGCCTGTGTGACCTTGTGCTTTCTCATTCATTTTTAGTCACTGCATAAAGGGCCCAATGGCTGGAGCTGGGCAGTGGGGCAGGAAGTTGTGGCCATCATGTGTCTCTCAGTGGGGAAGAACTCCCACATGTGAGGCATGCCCTGAGAAACTGAGGTGTTAAGGAAAGATATGCATATGCTACGTCCATGCACAATATGAAGCATGATTAAAACTATGACAAATGTTTGAAGTGCGAAAGCGTGTTACAATAAAACATCATCATCATCAAGGTCCACATTTCTCCCACCGTGCTGGCCGCTGTCTGCAGCAGTTCTGGGAGCCTGAGCCACGTGAGTGTGCAGAGTCTGGCCGTCCTAGCTGTCTCAGTGTCTGGAGCTGGTTCAGAACAGTTACCTTTCATGGTCCTGTTGACTTAGGCGGGGAGCCAGAAGATGTACAGTGCCAGATGCAGTGAATGGGGTGAAGGAGGGCACCATCCTCCTCTCACCAGTCTCACCTCTCACCATCGCCTACGCTCAGCAGCAGCGCCCTTGTAATTTTTATCCCATCTTCAGGAGACATCAAGGAGGACTTCCAGAGCCACTTGAGAGAGGGGCAAGGCCAGTGTGACACATGTGCTCAAAGAGAGAAGAGTGCTTCCAGAGGGACTTACGGTAGTGTGTCTTTTTCTGTCATAAATTTTATTTAAATATTCGCTATACATGTTCATCACACTAGGAGACAGCTGGGTTTACTGTAAAGAGTCGGCGGATTTTGTTACAGAGGCGGGAGAAGGCTGAGATCCATGGCTGGGCAGGGAGCAGTCCAGGAAGGCAGGCGGTGCGCACTCCAGGGCGGGGACCAGGGAGGAAGAGAGTGGGGTCTCCTTCACTCAGCCCTGCTGTGGGCTTCAGGCCTGTAATTATGGGATGACCCCAGGCAACTACTTCTGCCAGCCCCACCCCCCCTGCTTGGGAGTCTCACCCAGGAGGACTCTCATGGGAGGGTCAGGACGACATTAAGGCTAAGGGCTCAGCTATGTGCTGTGCGTCTCATGGGCATTGCCTTTCTTGTTTTGGCTTCTTTGCTTTTTTTATTTTTATTTTTATTTATTTATTCTTTTTTCTGTGGGACCGGGGTTTGAACTCACAAGCTTGCACCTGCCAGACAGGCACTTGTGCCACAGTGCTATCTCCCCAGCTCCCCTTCTTTGCTTTTTTAAATTATTATTAATTTTTTTAATTTTATTTTTTGTTTGTTTGTTTATTTATTTATTTTTATGGCCAGCTCAGCCTGCCCTGTGGGCAGGGCTGACGCAGCATGTGGTGCCGGGGATCGAACTGCGGTCCCTGCAGCCGCCTAAGTTTTCCTAAGCAGGCGCTTTAGACCACTGAGCCATCCTGCCGGGCCCTTTGCTTTTTTTTTTTTTTTTTTTTAATATTTTATTCTGAAGAACAAAAACAGAAGCAAAACAAGTAGAAAAAAAGAGGTAGAAACAAGGTAACATATAAAAATGCATATGATTTTTAAGACAGTAATATCTAATTAACAATGGTGGTTATTTTATCTATTTTTATTGTTAAATCTGTTGCTCAGTCCAGGCATAGAGGTGCACCCCTGTAATCCCAGAGCTAGGGAGGCAGAAATGAGGAGGATCACTGTGAGTCTGAGCTGCATGGTGAGACCCTGCACACACACACACACACACACACACACACACACACACACAATTTATGGCTCAGATTAACAAATACAGTTATGCAAGATTGGAGACAAAATTGAATATTGACACTTGCTTTGAAGAAATCTTATTTTTTCCTTGTCTTTTTTGTTTTAATTTATTTTAAAGAGCATATAATAATTGACGAGACATTAAAGAATGGTACACATTTAGAAGACCAAGAGGAGAGGCGTTCAGTCATAGATTTTGCACTGCACACGGCTGTCCTTGCTTTCGCTGCCTAGATCGCAGGTGTCAGCATGCGAGGTTAATCAAGGTGAAAATGCTAAGCATTAACTGTCATTACGAGTACTGTCATTTTAGCCACGCTGTGTGTATACTGGTGTGCTTTGTCCTTCTTCCTTTTTTCTGATTTTTCCACCTTCGTCTCATCTTCATTGTTTAATCCTTAAGTTCAGATTCTTTCTGTTTGACTATATCTATTACACTTTTCAGGTTTTATTATTCCTTCAGGTTCTTACACTCCCTAGTTTGGTTTTTGAAGGCCCGGAGGATAGTTTTTCCTCAAAGGGAAAACACAAGTGACTTAGAACCATTTGTCTGGTTTTGGAAGACTCTAAGGCATGAAATCTCAGCAAAAAGATACTGAAGCAAGCTAGATCCACTCCGAAGATTTCCATCCCTCCATGAGTGACTTCATCTGGTGATGGAGTGCAATGCTCTTTAGATAATATGAGCAAGAAGATAGGAAAATTTTCTTTTCTCCTTTCAGATTCTTCATGAGTAACAGGATAAGGCAGATATTTTGGAATAAAAAGTAGCTGAAGAAAGTAATGATTTTATTATTTTTACTGCAGAATTACATAATGCCATTATTTTTATGGATTGCTGTATTTTATAAGCATTTTTTTCATAAGATTTACAATGTATTAGAGAAACAAAGACAGATATAATTACAGTCACATGTTGCTAGGGAAAGGGATATTTTCTGAGAAATGCATCATTAGACAATTGTTTTTTTTTTTGGTGGAAACATCACAGAGTATACCTTCAAAATGTGAGGCAACTAGGACATTGTTTATGGGAGCACTGAGTAAGTGTACTCTGTAACCCATCACTGGCAAAAATATTAGGTGGCATGCGACTGCATGTCCTCATAGTGGGTGACAGAAAGACAACATAATTTAACAGTCCCTGGTTAGTAGTAGGAAAGAGAATGAATTCTCCTATATCATAAGGGTTAGTCATTTAAAAAGTAAATATTCTTACACCACTTTGGTACCGAGCATTCAACTAGATACAAAGTTGAAGAGTGAATTGTTTTCTGCCTAGCAAAAGATATGGGTGAGAGATTTGATACAAAATATTACAACACGATTTGTGCTGTTAAATCTACATGTACTTTATTTGAGAATTAACCCCATAAAACATATTGGGCACCTAGAATATGTTAGATATGCTTCTCACTATGGAATACAGAGTGTATGTTATGAAATCTGTGTTCTTTACATTCTTAGAGCTTGGATATTGGGGAAACACATTAAAATGCTTGAAAGTAAGGCACATTAAATAAACACAATTATGATTAAGAAATCTTAATAGCCATAGATGTGTAGGACACGTGGGAGAAGGGATTCTTAGAAGATCAAGGTCAGAGTGAACTAACACAGGAGAGTTTCTTGGATAATGGTGGTAGAACTGCACGCTTACCTCTAGAAGTGCTCCGTTCTGGCCTCCCCATCGTTATGGCTGGAAGGGGCTGAAGGCAGTACAGTGGTCCAGCCTGAGCACGTGGGACCTGGATACTATAGCCATCTGCCTTTAACTGGGACCATTATTTTGAACAAAACCATGCAGATGGGTTGTGAGGGTTCTGGGCTTTTTCTAGCACCAACTTGCTGTTTACACACCACATATCTGCTTCTTAAAACATGCAAGCGTTCAAAAAGGAATGCATGGCTCTGCTTGAGGAATCCTTGCTCTCGTGTTAAAAATTATCTTCAATAAAACCTCAACAGGGGAAAAGATGGTGCCCCAAAGCACATGCAGATGAACTCCCAGCACCCATGGCTGGCAAAGCACAGGGATGAACAGTGCGCATGTGTGATTTGTTATCTATTTTAAATGCCTCTTAAACTTGCTGATTTTTAAAGCAGAGGGCTTCAGCATTTGTCTGTGAGGTTGTACAGGAAACTGCTTCATGCTGTGTTTATAGGTGTTGACATGTGAGCCAGCTGGGGAGGATGGCCATTGCCCGTGCATCCCTGGTCTCCTCTCCTAGCCTGACTGCAGAGCCTGTAGGACTTCTTATTCTTCCCAGACGCACGGATGTCATGTGCACTACGGCTGCCATTCGTAGAGGACTTGTAGGTGTGAAGAAAATAAAGGAAAGCTCTGCGTTTTGATCGGCAGGTTGTTATGGATGATTCAGTGAGCCTGGGGAGCTCATGCAGTAGAAGACCCCAAGGAAGACCACTTGCTGGAAGGCACTGTCACCTCCGCTGCTGAGCGTAGTTCTTCCCTGCACAGCACCACGACTTGTCACACACTGTTGTCTGGCCTTGGAGGGGTGTTGAAACCCGGGGCTTTGAATTTGGCATCTACAGCAACTGGGTTCCACTAATTCTTACAGCATCCTGCTTGCTCTTCCACTAAGCTCTTTCTGCAAATCTGCTCTCGCCTCATGTAAGCAGGACTGAGACCAAGGGCTTCCAAGCACAGGCCAGCATGGATTCAGGCAGAGCAGGTTTGTTGGGAGGGACACGGGGTCCAGACCCAGAGTCTCTGTGTGAGTGAAGCCTGGTGCAGGAACCTTTTGGCTGATGCTGATATTATTGGCCTAGGAATCAGACCCTGAGATGTGTGGTTTGGGAGCTGCCTTCCTGACTACAGCAGCATGGCCAGAGGACCACCCACCACACTTCCCTGCAGGCCCTCCGAGGACAAAAGACTGTCTCCATCTGACATTCCTCTAGCCCCCGTGACAAATAGAGTTGATGTTGAGGAGGACGAATTCATCAATGCTGATGTACACACGTGCATCAAATAAAGAAGTAAAAGGAAAGAGAGTCCATTTCTTTTTGATATAATTAAATTTGAAAACCTCAAGTCAGACTACATGTCTTAGATTTGGTTTTGTGCTCCATTACGTAACGTAACAGTGATAAATAGAGGCAAATTTAATACTCAGTTAGAAGGATGACTATCTCGCTCAAATTATCCTCCCATGGTACCAACTTCCAGTTAACTTATGTTAAGGCTTTAAATCCCTGATGAACGTCCTGAGTTTGAGATTTTGCTGTTGTCTTTAACTTTAAATGGAAGAAAGCTGCAGATTTCTTGACTTGAATAGCCTTAGTAAATCAGCCACACACCCTGTTCAAAAATGCGTGGACTCAGAAGCTCAGAGTGCACATTGCAGCGGGGTGAGGTCATGCTAGAGCGCAGTCGACCGCACCCGTGTCACCCTCTTCCTCGGCTCCTGCCTCAGCTTACAGGTGGCTTGCCAGAGGAATGGGAACCAATTACCACAAGCTATTCTAAACAAACCCAGACCTTGGGAAAATAGCTAGCCTAGGAATTTATTCCAGCCTTGGTCCCCTGAACAGAGATGAATATCTAACCCAGAGGGAACGTGCTCAGATTGTTTTTCATGTGTATTTTGACAGTTTTTCAACATTATCATAAAACAGTCAAATAACTCATTTCATACTTCAGTTAATGATAACCTTTCAAATTAGTATTTAGTAAATAACAACGTAGGAAGAACAAATAAGATGTGTAACACTCATAAATTTTGCTTTTGGTTTCTGATAAATTCAGATTTAGAAGATATAACCCACTCTCAACATCTCTCTTCTATTTATATAGATTACTGACAGATAATTCCATTTAATGATTGGATTCTCATTACCTTACTTTTATTCTCCATAAAATCGAACTTCTTCCTTCAACTTTTCATTCTTGGTTTTGACGTGTCCTCTACTACGTTGTTGACCATCAGACAGAGGTACTTGACACTAAGAAGGTAAAGGAAGGAGACAGACACAGCTTGGGTGGAGACACCACACCAAGAGAGGAAAACAACAGCAGCAGCGCGCTTCCCGGCCGTTTGGTTTCCACTGTAGCAAGGCAGCATCAGACGAAAGGCTCTGCACTCTACAGAGGGGCAGCTTGTGAGAAAGAGCAGATGTGCTGGCAGCGCGAGGCCGTAGACCCAATCACAAGCCGAGGCTGGAGAGCGTTGCTGGCTATGCAGGGGAGCTATGCCTCGCGCAGAAAGCACGGAATTATGGGAGATGAGCCCGAGGAGTAGAGGAAGCCAATAATTTTCCAATCTCAAAGTTGGCAAATGGGTGAAATCTGGAGAAGATGGGCCACTCAGCTCAACCCTGATCACCTGTAGTATTGCAGGAGGCATTGTGAACACGCAGAGAAGCCCTTCAGAAGGGGCAGGGATCCCCAAAGTCTTGCTCGGTTAGCTTCTCATTAAGTGACCTGTTTGCTTCAGTAAACCTACTTTGCTGAGTTCTGGCTCTGCAGACCACAGAGGAGGGATCCTTGGGGTTCAGCCCATCTAGTCTATGCAGCACAGCAGCCCTTGTATTTTCAGCCTTACTCAGATGGGGCTGTCCTTAATGTGCTTGATGACTGCCACCAATAAATTGGGTCGTTCCGAGTGGAAAGTGGTAATGATCAATGCATGGGTGCTGTTCTCTATTGCATTTCAACTTGTGCTCAGTGGTTTGGATGAAAGCACAAAGAGCATACTTCTAAGATTTGCACATGACGCAAGATGGAGATGGAGAGAAAATAGAATGGACGGCAGAGTGCAACTTTTGGATAAGTGGAAAGGAAGGAATCACATGGTAAAATTGGAGTGGGGAACGTCTAGTTGGGGGCTGTGGACATTTGCGGGCATCTGTTCACATGAACGCCAACCGTCAGAACTCTAGTCTGTCTCTACACCAAGCAGGTCTGTGCATTAGAGGGCAGAGCGGTCAGCGTGTGCCGGGGCCAAGCAGCGGTACCCACTCACAAGCACCGCTGCCTGACCTCCTTCTGCAGCGCTTGGTGAGAGGCCCTACCTAGGAGAAGCCCTAGGTGCAGAAGGCTTCAGTGCAAGACTTGAACAAGAGAAGCAAAACCAGCGCATTTAGATGGGCCCCAGTGGAAGTCTCGAGTAGGAATTGGATTGCAGCTTGCTCCTAGGATTGGCGCTCATCATATGGTAATTGCTTGTCACGCAGGCAGTTAAGTCAACGCTGGCTAAAAAACAACCAAAATGCCCACCACCCGAAGAACGGCTGAAAAAGATGTGGTGTTTTTATATAATGGAATATTACTCAGCTATAAAATTTAATGAATTTGAAGCCTTCATTATATAAGTGGATGCAGCTGAAGGTCTACTGGTAAGTGAAATAAACCAGACCCACATGTGTAAATACTGTATGGTCTCCATAATGTAAGGACTTAAAATAAATAAAGATTGAAAGGTATAACACAGTTAAAGGGAAAGTGAGAACTTAAGGATTAAACAACAAAGAGAGAGTAAGGAGAAAATTTAGGAAACAAGGCAGGAGCAAAACCATGCATTTGTACACACAAGATGCTTAAGACAGTGGTCCTAAGAATCTCCATTGGGTTTTGGCTCTAGCAGCTAATTGGTAGAATTCTCACCCTGACTAACTCTATATGCTGATATCTGGGAACTAAGCAACTACCCTGAGGATAGCAATGTGTAATACTAAAACCGTATTTGGAATACCTATCATTCTGAGCTTCTAAATGTGTACTGCTTCTAATGTCATACCAATTATTGCTATAGTCTCTCTCTAGTAAATGTTTTTTGAAAAAAACAAAGGTAATAAAAGAGAACAAGAGACAAAAAATTACAATGGGGAAACAACAATGCAGAGGGCCAGCCAGATAGCTCAGTGAACTAAAGTTCATGCTTAGGCAGAGCACAGGGACCAGGGTTCAATCCCCAGCCTGCCATGCTGGCCCCAACCCCGGGGCGCACTTGAGACTGGGTGTGGGGGCCCATGTCTATAATCCCAGCACTTGGGAGGCTGAAAACAGGAGGATCACTTAGTCCGATCTGTATAGTGAGACCCTGTAGACACTGTACTAAATACATAAGCTAGCTAACTAACTATATAACTATCTAACTAACTAACTAACTAACTAACTAAATGAAACAATGGGGAAAGTCATGCCGGGGCCACAGTAGGGAGCTCGCACTAGATGATCGCCTAGGCCCTTGCAGCTCTAGCTCTGTTTTCCTCATCCCATGAGCATGTGTGCGCGTGCGCGCGCGCGCACACACACACACACACTCTCAGAAGTGAGTCTGACTGGAGCAGACACAGCATCGAAATGCAGGCTTTTTCTTCCATGTCTAACACTGGGCGGAGGTCCTCTGGCACTGCAGCCCCTTCGCAGAGCATGCCTCACTCATGTCCGCTGCTCCTGCACCCACAGGGGTGGCTGGCACCATGAGCTCGCTGCCACACTGCACCAGGTGGTTCTGCTTTCCTATGGCTTACCCCTGCACTCCTATTTCATTTCCCATGACAGTGCTTTGGATGCTGAAGTAATACTTGTCCCATATCCAGCTTCTCAATTAGGGTGCCATTGGTTCTGAGGGCCTGATGATAGTCTCCTCAGATAATTAGTGAGGAACTCATCAATGTCATTGGTGATTTCTAATTGCTTCCATAATATGGGGAAGGGGCATTGGCGCTTTGAGATAAAATAAAATATATCACAGAGGAAAGCTTACTTCATAAAAGTTTGAAGGTTAAAGTGAACACAAATTTCATTTCTCCACATTTTTTTAATAAAGTGAGATAACAATTGCAAAACTTTTTGAACAGCATGAAGTGATAACTCTATTTTATTAAGCGTGGTACAATGTAGTAATTGGAGATAATAGCACGGGGATCATCCACATTCCACCTCGAAGGAATAAAATTACAGGCTGCATCAGCATTCTGTCTG
Organism: Myocastor coypus; assembly: GCA_004027025.1. Lineage (NCBI taxonomy): Eukaryota > Metazoa > Chordata > Mammalia > Rodentia > Myocastoridae > Myocastor > Myocastor coypus. The sequence goes on along the minus strand of PVJA010005059.1, from coordinate 25,853 downwards.
TGTTTATCCTTTTCCAAAAGAGAAAACGATGAGACACAACACATGATTGTCTGATCTGGTGTTCTCATTTATTTCCAATTCCAAAATGTGGTTTGTTCATAAACTTGTGCAGTTACATAACTATGTCATCTATCTATCTGTCCAACACCCATCCATCCATCCATCTGTCAATCCATCACCCATCCATCCATCCATCCATCAATCCATCACCCATCCATCCATTCATCATCCATCCAGCAATCCATCCATCACCCATCCACCCATCCATCAATCCATCATCCATCCATAATTCATCCATTATTCACCCATCCATCATCCATGCATCCATCCATCCATCCACCCATATATTCATTTATGTGCCATGATTTTAACATAACTTTATGACAAGCATCTACTGTTTGCTTTTTCCAGTTTCAGAGGTGCTAATAACAGGCTATACTTCCTGGGCAATTGATCTTTACACTTCACAAAATCCGCAGTATGCAGCAGTGAACAATTCTCCCTGGCTGGATAATAACAAGGAAGCGACTCTCAACCACCACCAGTACTGAGGCACAAGGAGCAGCTGAGCTGCCTGAGGCTGCTGGGGGATGGCAGATACTTCTGTAAGGAATGCCACACTGCACCTTGTCCAGCCCTTGCTCTAAAGTTTCTCATTTCTGTTTATAGAGCTAAAGGCAGATGGCAGCTTGGGCTCTTGTTGTCCAAGAAATGGTGATGGGCTGTAGTACATTTGATATCATGTTCACTGTGGGTATGAAAACCATACGCTCTTAAAATATCAAGAAAACAACCTAAAGAAGGTTCCAATTAAATGGCTATTTTATGCAGGTTTATTGGTACGAGGGGAACATAACGAGGGCCTGAGCCAGCCACAGTGTGCACAGTGGGCCTAAGCCAAGGAAATTTAAGAAGATGGAAACAGTTTATCCCTAATATTAGTGATGTGGTCTTTATCCAAACTTCATTTGAACTAAAGAGTAAAACAATAGGCAGCAATGGAGTTGAGCATGTTTTAATAGTCCCATTTATGCAGAGGATTCACGATGGGGTATGACTGGAATTACTGGGGAACTGAGCTCAGAAATAAGAGATTTTGTAGAAAATAACTATTCCTGTCATGTAATGTTAGGTTTTTCTCAGAAGGAAAACCCATCCATACACAGAACAGGAGAGGTTATTAAGTGTTCTCATTGACTTCATTAATCTCACATACTTTATGTACAGCTTTCTCTCTTCAAAATGAATTTCTACGATGACGTATAGTGTGCCTAAGGCGAGTCACCTAGAGAGAAAATGTTCTCTCAGGCTTTCACAGGGAGCAAACTGGTCAAGCAATGGCTGTGACTCATCCAGATGGCTGATATTGACAACAGCTCTACAAAGCACTGTACATGGTTTCAAGGTAAATCCTGAGGGAATTTGACTGACCTTGTCAGATACAAAAGTTACATGTTCTTTTGTACAGGTCTTGCTTTAACTTGGCCTTAACCACCCAGCAGAAAAGTTTAACCCCGAGGCATAAAAAGTAAAGCCAGATTAGTATGCTGAGCTGTAAAAGGCTCAAGTCGACAGCTTCTGACATTGACAGTTCTGTAGATAACCCACTACTATTATGGAATATAGCTTGATGTATACAACTCCTTTCTCTTAGTTCATTAAGAAGAAATATTTGTACCAATAATTTTTAAAAGATTTTTCATGTCTACATCTTGTACTCTGAACAACTACTATGAAGACAATAATATGTGTTGTATCAATTATTGTGGCTATCCAACTAAGGTGTTTTGAAAGTGTCTCCATGTTATTTCTTAGTAAAAGTAATAAAAAAATAAAAAAGTAAATGAATTTCTACTGTGTCTTTGCTTAACTACAAATGGGGAACTGTAAGCAGTTAGGTAGCTGAGGTTCTGCAGATTGTAGTTGGAAGACCAATCGAGTGCCAGTAAATCGCAAGACACACAAGGTAAAGTGGAAGTTCTCAAAAAAACAAAAAACACCGAAGAAAAATCCCCCCAAAACAAAACTGAAGTTCTGTGCCATTATGGAAGATGCATATTTGCAAATGTGTCAGTCCTGGGTGGGACGGGACAGCGGCTAAGCCACAAGTCCCTGAGCTTGTCCCATTTCTCTGAAGCTGGTTTTCCTGTCCTTCTCATCAGCAGTCAGTGCTTGGTGCTCACGCAGAGGCCCTGCCCCTCCCTCAACCAGCCCTCTCCCCAGCCTCTGCGCAAGGTGCCTTCTCAGAGCTGTCCTCCACCTCCTCCTACCTGCAAAAAGCTGACGTTTGTTCAAGTTCAATTCAAAAGTCACCTATTTGGAGAGTGTTTCCTCGGCTTTGCCGTTCAGATGTGCTTCATCTGGCCTTCTTCCTTAGTGAATGTGGTGGAGATATCTTGTTTCTCCTTTTGGAAGAATAGAAATTTTTGGAAGCTGGACCATTTTCTGCCCGTCTTTGGATCCTGGGAAACTAGCCCTAGGCCCTGCATGCAGTAGGTGCTCATTCTCTTCAGGGACTCAGGACTCTTAGGAATGCTTTCAACATTACAAGCTTCACTGGTGGCCCACTGCAATTGCAGAACATTTGACTATGTATGTATCTGCTTCCTCTTAGTCCAAAGAGAAGTATATTCTTTTCCTTTTCTTTTCTTTCTAAGCAACATCAATAAGGAGGTGGGCCATGCCCACACACTGTACTCTGTAGAACGATTGTGAGAACAATATGCAATATGTCACGTTTCAAAAAAAAAAAAAAGAAAGGGGAAAAGAAAAAGAAACAAACAAACAAACAAAAGTAATGTTGATTTAAAAGGGTTAATGTTTAATTATTTGATCAATCTTATATACCTATATGTATTAATCTAAACTGATTTGATGATGAAAATATGTAATATAAACATTGTTAAATTTAAACAATAAAAATATTAAATTAAAAAAAAAAAAAGGAATGCTTGCTTTGGGAGCTCCTGTCATGTGTGAACTGTGCTCTCAGTGCACACATAGGCGGACTTCTTCTAGGCTGCAATGATATGGCCCACATTTGGGCACCCCTCCCCCACCGCTCATGATCAAGGCTGGGAGGTGCCTTGCTGAGGTTCGCCAGGACTATGGTTGTCGTGGCCTTTCTGATCCCCAGGTCTCTGGCAGGCTTGCTTTTCCATGCATCCCTCTGCTCTTCATCCTAGAGCTTGGAGGTGACGCAGTGGGGTGGAGGGTGGAGCTGTTTGGTGACGCAAGGTAGGGAAGAAAACGAGGGCTCTCGGCACAGCGTGCAGCCATTCAGCAAAGTCAGTGAGAGCCTATTGGTGTGATTGTAGTTAAGACCACTGAAACAAAGCCCTTCCCAGAGATGCATAAGCATGGTCTTAGTCCACCCAAGAAGCCCGAGTGGTCTCAGGGCGAATGACTATGGGACAACTAATAGGTGCTAAGTGTCATAACATGGATTCACTGTTCACACTCCAAACAGCCTTTGGAGATAGGTGCAGGTAAAGATAGGTGGGAGCAGAAGGGGCACACTCCACACATAGGCAGAGTCACAGGCACGGCGGTAGGTGGGGGCACAGGTGTAGCACATAGCAAAGGCCCGAGGAATAGATACAGGCACGGGGACAGGCAGAGGTGTAGGTAGAGGCCCCAGCTAAAGGAGAGGCCGAAAGAACATCTGGAATCTCCTCAGAAAGGGGACATAGCTTCCAAAACTCATGACTCTCATAAGGAGAACAGCCACAAGGATGCACTCAGCCATATTCTGAGTCCTTCCTTAGTTATTTCTCTCTGGTTGCTGAGACAGATTCTCAAAGTAAAATGGAGAAAAGTTTATTTAGCTTACAGCTTGCAAGGGTTTCAGGTCACAGTCAGCTGGCTGCAGGGCAGGGTGGCTGGGCAGAGAGCAATTGTTCTTGAGGAGCAAATGGAGCAAGGCACCAAGAGGAAAATAAGACTATTCTCTCCTTTATGCTGACCTCAGGCTATCTGTCCTGGAACGGGTGCAGCACTAGGACCTTTCAGCCTGCCCAGAGCTATGCTGATTCAATCAGTCTGCTGTATAAGAGTGGTTAAAATCAGTGTTTATACCTGATCAGTTGCCTCTGACTATGTGTACATTAATTACCAGTCTCTGTGTTACTGTGGCTTACAGGGCAATCTTGTTGACATGCCATAGAGAACCTGGACAACCGTCCATCCTTGCTCTCTGCTTCTCTGTTTGTTAACAGTTTATGGAGGCTGTGGGTGACCACAGTTGCTCTGGCAGCTTAACACAGAAAGCTCGAAGCAAAGCAGGATGATGGATACACGCAGCTACTGAGGCGAAAGGCTGACAGAGAGGTCATTTCTTTTTATCTTCTGAGTTGCTATAAATCCAACGGTTTGACAAAGTACTTGTCACTTGTATAGTAGAAAGAAATTGGCTGAAAGGTGTTATATAATTTTCAAGACAACATTTCTGAAAACTTGTGTATAGCCTTGAGGTGAAGACCAAAAATTACCCCTTTCGTGGGTGACTTGGGTGGCTAAAACTCAGAATTCCAAAACATCAAGCTTCAAGCTTCTAATAGAACATTAAATATTGTTTCTATTAAGATTGGAGAGTCTGTCATAATTTTTACCATTCATATTTTAACATTTTTCAATAGTTCACAATAATGGGAATTCTTAGTAACTGAAATCATTCTTTACAGTTTATATAGGGCATTCCTCCCGAGCAGTTCTAGGATTAGAAGTGTAGAGCCTATGTTTAATTCAAAGATGCTGATGACATTTTGATTGTCTGTCTACGAAGTACCCTGTACCTCTCATATTTCCTGAAGGTTTATTGTGAACTGATCAAATGACACAGGAGATACATTTCCTTGTTAGTGCAATTTATCAGACTTTGACATAGCTTGACTATTTTATGAAGAGTTATTAATTTAATAGGTGTTATGAAAAAATAGAATATGACTAGGAGAGTTGTAGCAGCTCACCAAGGCCAGCTCATTCTGCCTCAGAGTCCTTCTTTGTTTCCTCTTTGGAGTCCTCAGGCATCTATGGTCCATAACTCTCCACAGCTGGGAGCTTTACCGTGCAACTTCGCGGTCCCTTCTGCCTGCGCAGAGGGTGGTCTGCGTGCCTCTTGGCTCCGTCACCTCACCCTCAGTTTGCGGATGTGGCCTTGGCTCTGTCCCGATTTGCACTCTCGGCACTGTCAGTGCCTTCACTGCCTCTACAATAGCCAGGAGAAAACTTCATGCCTGACTGAGCTTATGCACCCTAAGAAGAAGATTATAGTTGGAGGAAGTGGATCTGAGGCCAGTATGGATGAGGGAAGCTGCACATAACCTGAACCTGCGATGAAGCTAACAGATAGCTGAGCTTTCCACCCAAGCCCAGTCCATAGCCAACACAAAGAACCTGTAGGCCTGAGGCTGGGCCAGTGATGACGACGCCTCTCTGCTCGGTGATGCTGTGCTCTGCAGGCAGCATCTGCAGCGGCATCGCCTCCTAACACTTGTCTTTATTCCATGAGCGCTGATACAGGACCAGGCCACCCAGGCCTAGCTCCACATCTCAACTCTGCATTATTGCCTGTTATTGAGAACTACGCAGTAAGAAGAAAAACAGTACTTATCTTCTGTTGCTACTTGATCAAATAACAGAAACTAAGGAACTTAAAACCATATCCACTCATCACTGAAGTTCTCTGTTTGGAAGTCTGGCATGACATGTCCACTTTCCCTACTTGGGATTTTCTGTGGCAGAAGCCAGGCATCCACTGTATTGTTCATTTTAGAAACCTGGAAGGCAGAAGCCGGGCGTGGTGGCTCACGCCTGTAATCCCAGCACTCGGGAGGCTGAGGCAGGAGGATTGGTGCAAGTTCGAGACCAGCCTGGGCTACAAAAGTGAGCGCAGGACCAGCCTCAACTGCATAGCGAGACCCTGTCTCAAAAAGGCAAAAAAAAAGAAACCTGGAAGGCAGAGTTTACTTCCAAGCTTAGTGGGAATAATGGTGGAGTTCGGCTCAGTGTGGCTGAGGGACTGAGGTTTCTGTTTCTGTGTTGGCTGGCAGCTTGGGACCTTTTAACTCTAAGAAAATGTTCACATTCCTTTATGTAACCCTGAACTTCAAAGCCAACAGAGGAAGTCTTTCTATTCACCAAATCTCTCTCACACTAGCAGATGTTTCCCAACAGGAAATGCTTGGGTTTTGTACCACCGTTCACCTGAATGTGTTCATCTCTGTGAAGTTAATGTCCCTTCTGTAAAGACAACAGCAGTGGGACTTTCATTACATATGAAAGCATATTGGGTAACTGGAAAATGTACACACACGGGTGAGCAAGAATCTCAGGGGGCCACAGAATGGTAAGATAGCTCAGAGGACCAAAGCTTAGACAAAGACAAGAACTGCGGTTTGATTCCTGGCACCACATGCTGCACCAGTCCTGCCCCCAGGGAAGGCTGAGTGGGCCACAGAGTCCAGGAGTGGTGGCACATGCCTATAATCCTAGCACTGGGGAGGCTGAAAGCAGAAGGATCACCATGAGTCTGAGTTTCATAGTGAGACCTTGCAACAACCAAATACATTTAAAGAAATAGAAATAAAAATAATCTTGGACATCAGTTTAGAATTCTACCCTCCACCAGAAAGCAAGAACAACTGCATGGCTCTTGCACTCATCTTTCCATTTGCCAAGGATTTACCCCTCAGCTTGCACACACCATGGATCAGAGATCTTATCATAGACAGCTAAGTTAGGTGGACGTCACTAGGCAGTCAGAGAAGGACCGGGCCCCTGAGTCAGTCAGTGCAAAAAATGAAGACATTAAATTGTGGCTGGAGGTCAACTTGAAGAGAACCAGAGCTCAAGATGGGGACACAGTGGCCAGGCCTGCAGTCCTCCTGGAGGTGCGCAGCAGCTTGAGATTATAACATACCTGGCAGCTCCTGCTCCAGTGGACCCAGATGGGCAGCAGACGCATGGGGCATAGGTGGGTGACCAAAATATGAGGACTCGTCCATCTCCACAAATGCCTCCCTTCTTTCCATGCATGCTTGCTCTTTGAGCCATCTTCATATTGGGTCATTGTTATCTAAGGGACAGCACTTGTGATCCTATAGGTCAATTGCAGTTTGACTCATTTGTACCCACGGTAGGACCTTGCTGTATAAATTACCCTCAACAAAGAGGCTTGGTGGCCACCCCTTAGAACCCCTCCTGGAAAGCTGGCCTCCTCCTGACTTCCTCTTTAAGTTTGTGACCTCAGTCTGCGATGTGAGCCTATGACCTCAGCACATCTACATCAAATGGGTTGGAAGATATTTTCTCCACCACATTATGAGCCCATGAGTCCTCAGGATTTCATTGGCAAAAGACCCACAAAAGATGATTGAATGGCTTACTAACAATCTGAGTCTATTCATCATACTGGATTAGCAGAGACAGAAATACTTCTTAGGAAAACCTTGAGATAGGTAAATGAAAAGGATTCAGTGTTCACTGAGAAGTTGGCGGAACCTGTGGTTTCTGGTAATGAAGTAGGAATCAGGGTCTGAAACTAAATGAGGAACTAGGAATGAGACTGTCGGATAAAGGCTGGATGCAAGAAAAAGAATTCACGGGCAATTTCACATGCTGCGTTTGAAGTGCTAAGAAGAAGGCTTTCTACGGCACTCCTATTCTTGAAGGGGGAGTTGGGGCTGTGAAGAGTTGGTGCAGATTTGCTAAAGATGGAGTAAAGCCGCGGGTGACACTCTTCCCATTCCTTGGGTTCTTTCCAGGAACTCTCCTGGAGGGAGTATGTAGACGGTGACACAAGTCAGTGACAAAGCTTCAGATAGCATCAGTAGTTTTTCGATGCTTGTCTATTCGTACATGCACGTTTTATCCTCTGCTTTGGGGTTCCCTTTTTGTCATGGAGACGGTGCACTTTTTTCCTTTCCCTAATTTCCCACAGGTGACCCCAAACCCAGCAGAGCAACTGACCTACAGTAGCAACTCAATGACAATTTGCCGATGGGTTAATGATAGGCTTGTAAATCAGAGCTCCCTAGATGGTTACTTATGCCTCATAGCTGTGCCAAATCCTTAGGCCAGATGAGATAATGTATTTGAAAGCATTAGAAAGTCAAAGGCACTCTAGTAATACAAGTTACGGCAACAGTGGAAGCGAACGGAACTACGGAACTACCCCAGACAAAACAGTAAAATGAGAGAGGCTGTGAGACTCTAAGTCAACAAAAGTCTGGGAAACACACAGCCACCTGACGGTGGGAGTTCGGCATTCCACATGGGAAAGCGTCTTAAAGCTAACGGAAAGAAGAAGCTTTGGGGGTGACTTGTATTCCCTCTTCTCAGGAAGATTTTAGAATCCTCTTAAGGGCTGGGAATTTTCAAGCAGAAATAGAATGGTCATGGCGTCTTGTATTTGTTCTCTGCATTTGGAATGTGCTAGAATTGATACAACATAAACTGACCCAAATCTAAAGAGGACGAACCTTAGGGTGGCCTTCCACGCTCTCCCGACATAGAGCCTTGTCTCAGTATGAAACGCCGTGGTGTCTTCTTCGTCTGTCACCAAATCATCCACGTCTCTGGGGCAGGACAGGAAATTTGTTGTGCTGAGGACTGCAATATCTTGATCCATCACAATTTTTCCAGAAGAAGCTCCATCGCAATTCCGTCACCTACCCAGGCTTTCAAGTCTCTGGATTGCCCTGCTCATGTCTTTAAAGTGTAATCATGCTGGCTTCATCTACTTGCCAGATACTAACTTTCATAGACTGTATCACTCAGCCCCTCAATACCTAATATTTTCCTTACATCTTTGCTCCTTTTCCATGCCATTTTTAGACTTAGCTTTGTTTTCTTGGTCAGTCAAACTCCTAAAAGTACCTCAAAAGAAATTTGAAACTCTGAGCATGGGGTCCTGCGGAGTGTGGAGATGGCATCATAGGGACTCGGGGGAGTGGACAGGAATAAGTGGTAGGTGAGGACCCTGTTGTGTCAAGCAAGGTCAACAACGGGCTTTACGTGCACAAGGGTGAAGCTTGATAAAGACCCTTCTTGGATGGTTTGTGCCTTTGCAAGTGAGCTCGTCTTGTGTATTTATGTATGCATGTCTTTCGTGTGTGGCTCTAAATTAATGCAGGTTTTCTGCTTTTATAATTCTTTGCCCAAAAAGGGAAAAATCATGACCTCAACTCTTGACTAGTGGGAAATAACCACTGCTTGCCAAATATGGAGTTTCCACTCTTTTCTGATTCATCTAGGCACCAGACAGGAAAGTACATCTGTATGTCACGGTTAGGCCTATCACCAGCTATGGGGTCTTCTGTCCCAATTTGATCTGGATTTGTCACTCTCTGTAGCTAAGTCTCAGTTTTTATCACATCACAACTAATAGTCAGGAAGTCAGCACAGAAATGACCCACAGGAAAGAGGAGGATTTAATTACTGTACCAGATAATGGTGAACCATAATTATAAGATGTAGCTTCCTCTCTCCTTCTTCTTCTCATACATTAGTTTTTTTTTTTTTTTAACTTATTTATTTTATTTACTGGATACAAAGTCTTACTACACAGTTCAGACTCATAGTGATGCTCCTGCCTCAGCCTCCGCAGTACTGGTATTACTGGCATGCACCACCTCACCCAGTTTCAGGGCTGGCACAGCATGTAGTATGAGGGATTGAACTCTGGTCCTTGTGCTTGCCAGGCAAGTGCTTAGAGCCCCGAGCTATCTCCCCAATCCTTCTCATCCATCCTTTCTGCTTCTGGATGTATACTGAATTGACATCAACACTTCTCAATCACGAAGTTCATCGAGAGAAGCAATAAAACTTTCCTCCTCAGGGAAGCTGATGGTAAAATATCATAGCAGAGAAGAGGGAAGCATACATTTGGCACCGCACTACATGGAGGGCTCTGTGGAGATGGATTTTCTATCTGGGATCGGGCTTAGAAGACAGTAGGCCCTGAAGGAGGGGACTCTGTTCCAGATCTGGATGGGTGGCAGCAGCCACATGGATGTCAGAGGAGAATGTAGAATGCTTTCTTGGCCGGGGGCGTGGGGGGGTTGGGGGGGGAGCTGTCTCTCAGGACGACTTGAGGATTGTGCCCAAGAGAAAGAGGAAAATGAGAAGACTGAAGAGGGAGATCTGGAAGGAAATTTCAAGCGATGTAGGGAAGCTTAGTTGTTTTCCTAAGTCAAATGATAAATGATTCGAAGTCACAAATAAGAACAGATATGGATGCATTCTTTCATTTTTGTGTTTTCCATTTCATTGCTGGACTTAATTTTAGGTTTCTAAAGAAGAAAGACTTCATTTTACTCCTGGAATTAAGGCAACGCTCTGGTATATAGTAGGCAGATGAAAACTACACTTTGAATCAATGAATACATGTTCACTCGAACAGGCTCCCAGTGGTTAGAACTTTTGTGAATTCCAGAATCATACTGTGAAGAGGCCCGGTGAGATTTTTATAAGTTACATAAGGACAAACCTACTTTGACATGGAATCTGATGTGGGCTTCAGTAGAAAGATGTGTTGTGTAGTGTGGGCGTGGTGCTCCTTGCCCGCTCGTGACATCTGCCTGTGGTGCTTGCGTGGCTCCCAGAGTGCATCCTCGCTACTGAGTTCCCCACCCTAGGGAAGCACCATGAGGTGTGAAGGAGCAGGGGGCTGACTGCACTGCACTGCATTGGGCTCTGTGGTTTCCTCAAATTGCGTTGTCCTATGCAGTGGGGAAAGGAGAGTTAAGCTCCCAGGCTGGTCCAGAAGTCATCATACCCGTGGTCCCCTAAGACCTCTTTCTGGTTCTCATGTCCACTCCCACACTGCTCATCCAACCAGCCTACACTCTATCAGACTAATGCTCCCTGAAGACACATATGAGCATGACATTGCCTGGGTCAAACAGTTACAACCTAGACAGCGTTCATCTAGCAACTATTTATGATCTGGCAGCCTGGGCTCCCGAGCGAAACTTGAGTGAGTGCGCTGTTTGCACCGTCCTCACAGGGCTCAGAACCTGGCAGAACGAGTGCCAGGTAGAGGGGAGCTCTGGGCAGGAGGGGCTGCTGAAAGAATGCCTGACCTTGGTCCCATGCTTTCACCTTGCACTGCAGATATGAGGACTCATGACAGAGGTCAGGCTAAACTCCTGAGACTTCAGTGGAAAGCAATGGTGAGGACCGTTCTGTTGTCCGGATGCTATCGTCTTTCTTTTAGGATACACTTGGGTCTGGCTTTCGCTTCTTGCACAAACATTTCTCGTGACTGTTTCAACAGATAGCATTCCAACTCTAGCCTGTTGTTCCCATCTATCTTCTTTCTTTGTTTCCAACTTCCACTTGGGGAAGGGAGATCTCTGTGGACTTAGAGTAAGACGAATGGTTTCCGGTCTGTTTCCCTGTCACACGACAACAGGCCTTCTCTCTCATGTTTCCGTGATTCTCAGTGACATCAGCCCGCTAGGAGTCAGCTAGGTCTAATTCCATCTCAGTTATGTGGCCTTCGGTGCCAAGCACAACATGTAAATAAATACAAGAGGATTCTGCTCCACTGAGCGCATTGTTATCGTGGCTGGCTATTCCAGCTCATGCTGGCTTTAACACTACCCTGCAGAGTATCGGTTTCCAGACCGTGTTTTTGTATAAGACAATTGGGACTCGTGGAACTGAAATTGTTAGCTCAATAACAAGTGATAGAATCACTTCGTGCGATTTCCTTCAAAATTGAAAGACTCCGTTTTGTACTATCACTCTCAGAAGAGCATAAGATCTGCCTAGCCTGGCTCCTTGTGTCAGTGAGGAGGGCTGGTTCTTTAAACTTTCACAGTGGTTTTGGAAGGTGAGTTACTAGACGAGCCTTCTGTAGATAGCTGACTGGTAGCCTAGAAAGATGACCTGCCTGCCACATAGGGTAGCAGGTACCGCTCATGAAGACATTTCAAGGAAAGCCAGTCTGCTAGCGATTAAGGGTCTGGAAGCTATTTCTCATTTTGTAAGTAGCCAGGATTTGCTGCTAATATAGTCAGAGTCAGCATTACACCCACTGCTCATAAATGACTTATTTAGAAAGAAGCAAGACATGTTGTGACTTGGCTGTCTTCTAGTCTTTGGAGATAAGGTAAAAGTTCCTAGTAACAAAACATGAAAATAAACATATTACAATTATTGAACATATGTTACAAGTAAATAACTGGAGAATGTACATTTGCCTCCTTTTACTCTGCCTTTTACTATTTCCTTTGAACTCACATATTCCCCCAGCTGCCAAACATATGTGTTCTGGGTGATGGACCCATGGGGAGGGACAGCCTGGCTGGATCCTCACTGGACCAGCCCAGCACTCTGGCTGGTGCTCAACAGAAAAGTCTGCTGTGAGCATCCTGGCTGGGGAAAAGGTCCTCCTGTGCCCGCATAGTTGGTCTCGTTCAAGATGCTCTAGGTTGCTAAGGCCACAGCAGGGAGGTAAAAAGGGCCTTGTCCTTAGCGGAACACAATTGAGAGCCCTAGTGACGGAGCCCTCGTTTCTTGGAAGGTGAGGATGGTCTTGTTTGAGGCCAGGCTCCCCGCACAAGGCAGGAGCTCATGGTCAATGTCAGCTGGCTGCCAGCCTGGGCAGAAGATGAACTTGGCTGCCTTCCTGAGGACATTCCCTGGAAAGTCTCCGAGACTCTCATGTTTCAGTTTCCTCGAGGGTTCCCCTCTCAACCCTGGAAGGGATTAAGGCATTAAGTGTGTCACCCCCTACCATGGTTGGGGCCTAGAAAGTTTCCCCAAAGCCTTACCTAGCAGAAGCTCAGCACCCAGCCTGTAGCACCGCTGAGAGGTGTGGAGCCTTTAGACGGTAGGGCTGCAACGTTGCTTCCTTTATAGTTGAGATTTTCATGTGCTTCATCTCAGCAGTGGAAACTACATCGACTATTTGTCTACTTGCTTCCTTCCTTCCTTCTTTCCTTCCTTCCTTCCTTCCTTCCTTCCTTCCTTCCTTCCTTCCTTCTTTCCTTCCTTCCTTCCTTCCTTCCTTCATCACTTCATTCATGGAAGTATAAAGTCCTGAATGGTCTAATGTACTCCCTAGAGTATTGCTAGGCCCATGGTAGCACATCAAAGTCTTTGCCATCTGTTATGGTGATGATGAGGAGGACCACAGGGTGATGTGGAACCGACGATGGCAATGCTGGGGCCAGGGAGCACACCCTTGATCAGAACAGAGACCTGTGATTACAGTGCAGCAAAGGGAATGGAGAAGGATGACAGGGAAGTCACTCTTGCTATTTACTGTTCACTTGCTTTAAAATGAATGGCCTTCCCATGCCCAAATGGTAGACCAAGTAAAATATATTAAATATCACCTTCCTGTCACCTCACTTGAGGACTGAAAAATTTTGAAAAGTAAAACTTGTTTTGGTTTGACTGCTTCATGATTCTGTACTGGGATTCAGTCACACAATGATAAAAACTTAATTTTCTTTTCTAGCTTCTGAATAATCAATGAAATTAGTCACAAGTTTCTCTGTGAGTACTCAGTATTGGAAGTTACTTTGGCTTTGTCTTGTCTAAAAGCCATTTCTAGCTTGTCTCAGTCTCTTTGGGGCAGACATTCAGGGCTCCCAGACATGTCTCCTTCACTTAAGAACTAGAGACGTATGAATTGGCAGAAGAATTGGGAAGATGGTGCGCCGAGGTTCCAGAACGAAATTCTCCACTGAATCCAATCCCACAGTAGGACCGAGCACTTGCTGGAGGCAGCACTGTCCCCAAGGACAAGGCGCACCTCGTTCACCTCCTGCCCTTCTCTCTTCTTTCTTTCCAAGAGGACATCACGGTTACAGGCTCCTGTCTGCTCCTGATCGCATATTCTCAGGCTTACCTTGAAGAATCCTGTTGAGGTATTTTGCCGATGGGGGATCACAGTGGGATTTTTTTTTTTTTCTGATATTTTCCCCATATTTAGGTTCAGGTTGTAGGATCTGGGGCAGAAGACCCTGGAGATAAGAAAGCCATTGTCATGTTCATGAGCCAAATGTGTGAAGCAGCAGCCCGACTTGTCACTGTGGAACTGACCTTGCGCTCCCTGAGGAAAGATTCTCTGTCAAGTTTCACACTGTAAGATCACCTCATTTCCCTGGCTTACACAATACCCTTAGCAAGGAAGGTTCTCCAGGAAGCCCATATGTAGAGAGTGAGCTATTAGCTGCAGTGTGAGGCATGTTCATGAGTTAGTTAGACCCTTCTGCATGGACTATTTGTCCCCTTCCTTCCTTCCTTTCTTCCTTCCTTTCTTCCTTCTTTCCTTCCTTCCTTCCTCCATGCATTCATTCATAGAAGCATAAAGTCCTGCATATTTCATACTTGGCTTTATAATATAATTACACTGACTTCGCTCTTTCTTTGGTCATAGAGAGCAAACTGTCACGAGTATCATGATTTTAAATTCTACATTTAGGCCAAACATACCCTTGAGTTAACTTAGAGTGAAGGTGAAAGATGGTTCTAGGTTCATGGTTTGAAATACAGGTGCAAGATAACCCAATGATCTGTTTTGAAAATTCTTCTCCTTTTTATACTGTCTTTGCCTTTTTAAAAACTCTGAATCAGGGTCAGCAAGACAGCTCAGCAGACTAAGTACCCACTTAGGCAAGCTCAGGGACCAGGGTTTGATTCTGGGTACCACATGCTGCCCTGCTGGCTGTACTCCCAGGTGTGCTGAGCCTGACATAGTGGCACAGGCCTGGAATCCCCGTACTGGGGAGGCTGAAAACGGGAGACTCACTACAAGTATGGGCATAGTGAGACTGTGCCTACTACATTAAAAAGTATTCGAGCCAGTTATATTTATGCAAGCCTTTTTCCTGACTCTCTGTCCTGTTCTCTGAGCGGCATGTCCGTGCCTTCGCCCATACGCACTCCCTTGTGGAGGATCATGTTACAAGACCAGAGATGAGGCAGTGTGAGTTGTCTCTTCATTTCAGTAGTGAGGCAGCCCTTCTAGATCTTTCCCCTTTCCACACAATCTTCAGACTCAGTTTGTCATCCACTAGACAGTCAGATATGGACTGAAATTGTAGTTAATCAGTGTAACATGTTGAGGAAGTTAAACTTGTCCACAGCACTGCCTTCCCCGTTGGAGAAATGCAAATAAAAACAACACTAACACTAGAATGGCAATTATTAGGAAATCAGTCAATAACGAACACCGGCATACTTATGATGAAAAAAGGAACCCGCTATTTTGTTGGTGGGAAAGCAAGCTAGGACAGCCATTGTGGAAATCGGTATGGTGACTTCTGAAAGGACTGAAATTAGAAATTCCATACAGTTTAGCTGTCCTCCCCATGAGTACTTTTTTTTTCCAAAGAGATTAAGGCACGATACTGCAGTGATATTTGCATACAGACATTTGTAGCAGTATATTCCACACTAGGTAAATCCTGGAATCGGTCTGTATGTCCATCAGCAGATGACTGAATAAACACAACACACTAGCCACTGTAATGGAATACTACTCCACTATAAAGAATGACAAATTTGATACTTTTGTAGGAAATCGGATATACCTGGAAAACATAATGTTGAGTGAAATAAATCAGACATTCAGGCTTGACTAGCATATGGCGTCCCTCTTTGAGTGAGGCAAAGAACAAAGAAAATGAAAAGAAAGATGGATAGAAAGGTACAAGGGGACGGAGCTCACACAATATGGCATTGGTCCAGTGGAACAAGGAAAAGGGGACGAAGGAAGGGAAGGGAAGAGGAAAACGAAG
Source organism: Myocastor coypus (assembly GCA_004027025.1). Classification (NCBI taxonomy): domain Eukaryota; kingdom Metazoa; phylum Chordata; class Mammalia; order Rodentia; family Myocastoridae; genus Myocastor; species Myocastor coypus. Next base: position 10,092 of record PVJA010005059.1, on the reverse strand, counting down.
CCCTACTGTGTGAAGGAACTTAGTAACTCTAATCAATGTGCACATCAAAAAGCACAGGATGAGTTAAGATGACTAGTATGAACAGGTATGAAGAAGGTGAATGGCCGGGTGTGGTGGCTCCTGCCTGTAATCCCAGTACTCTGGAGGCTGAGTCAGGAGGAGTGATGTGAGTTAGAGACCAGCCTGCGCTACAAAATGAGTTCAAGGCCAGCCTGAACTGCATAGTGAGAACTTGTCTCCAAAAACTATTTAAAAAAAAAAGAAGAAAGAAGGAAAGAAAGAGTGGTTGGGATGAAGAGGGGGGAGGGGAAGGAAAGGGGAAGAGTATGACAAACTAAATATTCCAAGTTCCAATTATTTTGTGGATAGGCAGGAAAACCCCCAAGTTTCATGTTTTGATCTTGAAACCAAGCTGAGCTCACTTTTGTAGTCCAGGCCGGTCTCGAACTCACACCAATTCTCCTGCCTCAGCCTCCCGAGCGCTGGGATTATAGGCGTGTGCCACCACGCCCGGCTAGTTGTTCTAAGAATAGTATCTTGTTCAATTCCTTGGAACCTTTCATGTATGAGATCAGGTCTTCCAGGAGTGAAGGCAGTTGCCGTCTCCCGAGTGTATGCGCACTGAGGATTATTTTGCTAATATCTTTTGGAGGAAGCGTTCTGGATGCCATGCGATGAACTGTAGCTTTCCCTGCAAGACCTCTACTCCGCTTGTGCAGGCAGACCCTCCTTGAGGTGCTGCTGTCACTGATGCTACCCCAGTCAGAAGGAAGCACCCTGAATTCCTGGTGGACCTCAGCCAAGCACAGGATGTCTGCAGGGCTGCATGTGCGTGACTGCGGGGAAGACAGGCGTGCTGCCGTAGGTGTCAAAGCACCTCCAAGTGCGGAGAGGCAGGGCTCACAGCATGTGTGCCAACTCTGCTATGAAGGCTGAGCAGTTAGGGAGGTGCCCTCCTCAGAAGCCAAGAAAAAACCCTGACAGCTGCCAACAAGGAAATAGGGACCTGCAAACATATGGATTAGCAATCACCCTCGGCTTCGATCAAAACTTTATTCAGGCTCTGGAGGCTTTTCTGACAAGGTCAGACCCTGGAATTCCCTTGCTATTTGAGGGAGGGTCTTCTAAGGCAGCATGAAAGTTTAGCCATATCACTGTCCAGGCCAATGTTCTGCACCCCATCTCAGACCCGCTGGATATCCCTCACCCTTGACATCTGGTCTCTCTTCATGTGCTTCTAGGCTTCCTGCAGCAGTAGGACCAGCAAGTCTCATTAGTCTGAAATCCCAATTCCCTGTCATTTCGCTTGAGTGCTTTTCCCTCCACCAGCTCCACTTCGGTCTTGTAATGTAAACCTCCACTGTCCTTCCTGGGGTTGGGTTTGACACTGACGTCTCCCCGTGACGGAGGCAGAGGCCCGGTCCCTCGCTCTGATGCTGTGACCCTCCCTCTATGAATAAAACCCACTTGCCATCTCCAGCAAGCAATGGGAACGATACCTTTTTCCTCCCACAGAGTTTAATTCTGCCAACAACTTGAATCATCTCAGGAACAGATAATTTTTTCAGAGCCTAAACAGAAAAACAAATGAAAGCATGGTCTGTCCAACAGATCGTGGCCTGTCCGAAGAGGGCTAGTAGAATCAGCCCCACATTTCCCTGAAAAAGAAGCCATTGCAATCACAGTGCAAAAGGAACCGTGAGGCCAGCAGCAGAGGAACATGGCGGGACCCAAGTCCCAGGGCCCAGGGAGGTCTCTGGACCCTAACACATCAGGAAGAACGTCATAAGAAACAGAAATAAGAATGCCTGAAGACTGGAAGGTAAGAGCTCAACTGAAGACCCCTACCCGTGGCCAAAGCAGGAAAGAAAGGTAGACAAGCAGGTCACAGACCCGGACACATGCGACTCGCGCACTTGATTCCCATGGGCTGAATTTCTCCTGCATGATTTCTGCCTTTGTTTGAGTCACAGTATCACACACGATCTCCAGGAGCAATGTTGCACATACTGGTTGCATTTATATTTCCTCCTGACAAAGCCCCAGGGATTTGTTAAGAGCTTAGCAATGCTGTTTCCACGGACATACATCTGATCTCAGGGCCTGAGACAGAGTTTGTGAGCTGAAGCTCCCGAGAAGTGGCTGAAGGCTGAGGTCACCTGGCCACAGACCTAGTGCCTGGTGTTTCTCCTAGGACACTGCCATGGCTTTGCAGAAAAGTGCAGGTCCAGTTGGAAAGTGGGGTGGACAGCAGCCAGTGCTGGAGGGGGCTCCAGGAGAGCAACAGCCGGCCTGGCTTCCTCCACGCACATGCAGCCAGGGGCCCTGAAAGGTGACTTCTGGACTGGCTTGCTGTCACCAGTTGGAAGGAGCAGAGTACTACACGACATTTCTCTGATCTGTTTCCCAATTTGCCAGAACACTGGGCTCAACTTCCTTTACCCTTTCCAGACAGATGCTGCGCGTTGAGCTTGGAGCTGCTAAAGGCCAACTGTGGCCATGGTCTAGTTTTTGGCCTGTGAGACGCATCCAATGCATGACCACCGCCTCCCACCTCAGGCAATGCACAGTGCAAATCGCCATCTGCCTGAGTGCACCGTGCTAGTGTACATGCAGTGGTTAGTCCAAGCAAGATCCTTGGATCACGTCTATTTCAAGCATTTTGTTGCATCTATAAAAAGCAAATTAGAATTAAAATACGGATTGCTTAAACAGATAGCTTTAAATATTAATTCCTTGATGAGAGTCCAACTAACATTACTATCCAAATTGCTAGCTGTTAGCAGATAGATGGCTTGCCTGTTTCTGATAGCTAGAAAGAATTATTTAAGAATTGAGCCAATCCTGATATGCCAGTAGGTAGAGAGTGTGGTTTCTACACTGGGTAGTGGATGGAGGAGTCTACATGCTCTTCCTGGTGATTCCCTGGAGCCTTCTACTGGAGCTGGCGGTGGGAAGCAAGCAGTCCTTGTGAGCAGGACTGGCCCTGCCCTGCAGACAGCTTTCTTAACCACGACAGTGTCTTGGGCAGTGCCAGCAGGCAGAAGCTCCCGCATCCCACCCAGTCTTCCTGACCTGGAGATGCCGCAGGTCAGCCATGTGGGGGAGCGCTAGCAGCGCTCAACTTGTACATCCCGTGTCACCCCTCTGCCTTTAGGATGACCATGAAGGAAGATTTGCACATCGATTTTAGTATGATATCCTTGGATGTTGCCAGAGAAAGAAGTCTGCACTCACCCCCAGTTGTCTTTCTTTTCAAACCAACTTCCTCGGGGATGACCATGGAGAGAGTCTGCTTCCCCTGGAGCGCCGAGTAGCTAAGGAGGTCTTGTGCAGCACCAATGCTCACCTGGGGCAGGACGCAGAGAGGAGAAATGCTCCTTCAGGAATGGGCAGAGCCACCGGAGCACCCAGCAGAGCCAAGGAATCCAATCCAACTTCAGCGTGGTGAGCTTCACCCCAAACCCGAGGATCAGCCAGCCCTCTCATTCTTCTCAAGAATGAACATAAGAGGGAAAGGGCAAGAGGGCACTAGGCACACCCTCCTGGCCCCGGGGCCTGATGTGGAGGGGTGCTTTCTACCAAGGAAGATCCAGTCAGGAGACAAATATGCTTTTGTTAATGTTGACACTGGAGTCTGCATCTGCCCAGATGTTTCTCACGGTCCAGCTAAGACTCACTAAGTTCTGTAGGACCCTGCGGGTGAATCTCCAGCTGGTTCGTGCTCTCCCTCACCTCTTCTGTGGAGACTACTCTGGCGATTTAGAATCTGCACGTGTCAGTGCCAGGGTAGGTGAGGGATACCGAGAAGCCCCACACTCTGCAGTATCCGTCAGTCGGCACGTCTTACTTTCTGTTGTGTTTCTCATTGGGTGTCTGTTCCTTCTCTGCTGACCCCGCCTAGTGAGCGAGCGCCTTGCATTCGGTCCTTGCCTGTCTCCTCAAGTCCAATCTTTGTTCTTGATAACTAAGCTGTGCTGCTTAACCCATCGCACCTAGGTGTCCTCCTGAACTCTTCTTTGCTCCTGTTTGACTGTGTCCACACGTTCTTCCCATATTCCGGAGTCACTGCTTGACACCTGTGGCTGAAGTCTTCTGCTTGGGCACTGCTTAGGAAACCCCTTTCCTGTGCTAGCTTCAATGCTGCACACAGGTCGCTCCATTGACTGAGCTTCCTTCTTGGAAGACAGGTTACACAGGCCCCTCATCAGGCTGGAAGACAGGCAGCGAGCAACGCCACCTTCCGGTTGCGTTCTGTACCTCTTTAGTGAGTGTGTTCTGCTTAGGGTCACGGATCGCTGCCTTGGGAAAGCTGTTGGAGTCCTGGCTTACCGTCTTTGTTGATGTGCACACTCTGGAGCTCACAGTGTTGACTTGGAACATCTGTGTGTGACCTCACGGTATCACTGTGTGTGACCACACACACCGGTACCACAGGGTAGATAGATGGCCTTGCTCCCCTAAAGATGACCCTGTCCATGGACGGTCCACAAGACATTTCATGTCTATGTACTGCAACTCATGAAGAGTCCCCTGCGTGTTTTTGATGGAAGGATATAGAGCCAGGTAGGACAGATGCCTGTCACCTGGAGTTTGCAGCTGTGTCGTACCTGAGTGAGGAGCATAGCAGCCCTTGCCCCAGTGTGAGTGAAGGTAGAAACCAAATGTAGGGGGTGACAGTCATCAAACACCGATGGCCTAATGACCTCCTTAAGGTCAGGAGCAGCATAGTGCGGGACCCTCACCCTGCTGACCAGCCTCTGTGCTGAGCTTCTGCAGGGCTGTTTCTTCAGGTTGGCCAAGCTGAGAAAACCTGGCCACTCTTAATATGAGGAGGGGTGAGTGTGGAAGGATGTCTTATCACTGTCTTCTGGGGCCATAGCATGCATGGAACCTGCCTTTCCTGGTTTCCTGGACCCATGCAACTATGGGTGTAACAGGCTACTCTCCTTAAGGTTCATTTTCCTCCTTTCTAGATATGATAAGAAAATCAAGTTGACAGACCAAAATTAGTTATTGACACTGTCGTTTCTTTGAAGAAAAAAAGTATAATATTCAGAAAGACTCAAAATCCCCATGCCAGCTATGGGGATGGGGACTCACTGACTACTGACAGGTGTCCATATTGCCCAGGGATCTGTGTTTCTGACAGACTTCCCTTCCCCCTCCCTCAGTGACAGAGCTCCCTGAGACAATGGCAAACATAGATACCATCTCTGGTTTGCCACAAATAAGGGGATCTTTCCCTGTTCCCCATAGGAGGCTACACTGTACTGCTCCCTCCCAGCATGCAGACCAGCACTTCTGGTCTCTGAGGAAGACTGAAGCTCCCTGTTTTCCCTGATAAACAACTTGTCTCCTTCTCCAGCTACCAGTGTCTTCTCTGTTCATGCTCCACAGTGCTTCACAGAGGACCTTATCTCTTGGGTGTGTTTTTATGGGGCTAGGTTAGAGCTGTGCCTCATGATCTGGCATGAAACAAGTTCTGACCTCAATTGTTCTATATTTTCAGCAAATATACCTTCCACCCCTGGAAGGGGAGGCAGCTATATAAACTCTAATATTTCCATCACCAATTTATGTTAAATCACATAAGGAAAACCTGCCAGGACAGAGCGCAGTAGGGTAGCCAGTAAGAATCTTAAGAAGTGCTCTTAAACTTTCAAAGTATTTTTCTGCATCTGGATTTTCACTTGGAATCATCTGGCTGTACTTTATCAGATTAGGTAATGCCGAAGAAGAAAACCATCTCCACCTCTAAAAGCATACCTCAAGGGCTTTGTTTGTGGTGAAAGAAGAATTTGTTAAATCAAATACATTTGTGATTCTTGACCAACAACTGCATTAAAGTCTGGTAATTAGAGGAATCAGCATGAAAGATTGCGCATCTGCAGTCCAATTTCCCTTGTGAATCCAAGTAACTGGAACTCCATCAAGCGACGTGATTAATTCAATAGAAGGGCTCCACCACGGGCTCTTAGTGTTATCAGTGATTTGTGCTTCAAGTAGCAAAATATCGCAGATGACTTCAGGAATCATTTTGAGAATTGAAATCTGTACCTCCATCTGGATGGGCAGTAGATTGCTTCAAGAGCTCTTTCCCCCGCCCATGATAATAGATGGATTCCTGCTATAGCATGAGTCAGGGGCATCAAGCCTTTGCTTTCCTCTTAGAAAAGAATAAACATCCATTAGAAGCTGAGAAAAGCGCCACATTTCTAAAACTTTTAAAAGGAATTTGGGCTATTCTTTCTCCCTTTTTATTCCCACCTGAGAACTGTCTGTTTTGGTTTATACTGGCCACACGTTTTATAGTTGATCTTGTACATTCTGTTCTTTAATCGTAGGTCAATGAGGGCCTTTTAAAAGCAACATGACTTTCAATTAAAAATGATGTCAGAAATGGAGTCAAGGCTCTAGGTAGTGCATGGATTTCCTTCTAATGCAGAGCAAAATTCATTGTTTCCCCAGTATTTTCATTTTTATATTTAATCTGTTTGTGAAATTAATGTTGTGGTGTAGAACAACAGTATCTGCCAAAGCCTCTTGCATTCAGTAGTGAGACTTTAGGTAGGTGATCGGATCCAGGGACAATGTTCTTATTAGTGGATTCATCCACAGAGGAGCTCATAGCTGGATGTACCATTAGGAAGCCGGGCCTAGTTAACCATGGGTCCCAGGGGCATAACTTGGATTGATTGGCTGGCAGTTCCCCGAGGCTCCTCCCTTTTCTCTTTGCATCCCGGAAGTCTTGAGGTGAGCAGGTTTCTTTCTGTCTCTGTGCCATACTGTTGTGACTTGAAGTCAGACAACCGTGAACCGAATATCCTAAACCATAAGGCAAGTCAAACCTCTCTTCTCTTTTCAGTTTTTTCCAGCATGGGAAAGTGGACTAGTACGGTGTGCATACTGGGGAGGGCGCAAGTCTGTGTAGGGCTGAGTGCTTCATGCATAGGTGGGTGTCTGTGACAGAGCTGGGATCAGGACAACTTCTCACTAAGATGGGTTTTCAATGATTAGCATCAGACGCTGTGGTGGTTCATCGGCTGATGGTCAGCATGGGTGGAAACATCCAGCTGAATGGAGTCAGTGCAGTTCCGGTCATGGAAGACCCACTTAAGGTGGCTTGCTGTCGGAACGGTATGGGGAGAGGGCAGGAGGGGAGCATTTCATGCCGATTTCCCTGGGAAGAGCTTCGTTGTGCTGGTGTTCATTCTGGTGGCTTTTTCTTTCTTAAAGTTTTAATGTTTTGCTTTTTAAAGAGAATATAAATTGTAAAAAAAAAAAAAAAAAAAAAAAAAAAAAAAAAAAAAAAAAAAGATACAGAACTTTATTAAACAAAATGATAGGAATCCAGCAATGGCTACTATATTATATGTTGTCTTCAAATTAGTGGTTCCAATTACTTGTTACAAGCCTGCAAAACTGTAGTCAAAAAATTGTAAAGAAGAGAGAATAAAATGTAAGCCTTAATTTCTTTCAATAAACCAAGAGAAATGAGCAGTACACTTATTCAAGCTATCATATAGCTTATATATATTCTTTTCTTATCCCTGTTTCTGTGCCTGTCTCTGTCTTACTTTGTCTCTTTATCCTCTCTCCTCTGTTTCTCTCTGTCTCTGTCTGTCCCTGTTTCTCTGTCTCTTTGTCTCTCTCTCTGTCTCTGTCTCTCTGTCTCTCTGTCTCTCTGTCTCTCTGTCTCTCTCTCTCCTCTCTCTCTCTCTCTCTCTCTCTCTCTCTTCCTCCCCCTCCTCCTTCCCTTGCTTTGGCTGTTCTGTTTGGCTGAGTTCCCACGTCCACTTTTGCTAGGAGCTCTGGTCCTCACCTTCACCTGGGTGTCATCTCCTGCTTCTTACGCAGGCTCTCCGGCCTTCAGCACCAGTCCTTGGGCTTTCTCAAGCAGACTCCTCACTCTTCCATTGCAGATTCCTTGGCCTGTGCTGCAGATTTGCCCTGGACATGGCCATGGGCTCCAGACCTTTGGCTGGACTCTTCAGGTCTCCAGTGCTGGGGCCGACCTCTTGCCCTTTTCTGCATTTGCCTCTGCGGGCGGGCACTGTCAGCTAATCTTGTACATTTCTGCGTGCTGCATTAAATCTGTTTCTCTTGCAAATAGCGAGTGCAGCAGATGGGTAAGACACAGGTGTTTGGAGGAATTTCAATAATTCCATGAGCTTTAATGAGAGATGAACAAAGCAATGTGAAAACAAACTTACTTTATTGTAACTTTAAAAAAGCACAGAGGCCCTTGAAGTAATAAAATAAAAATGACTACATGTGTATATTCAATAACAAATTGAGTGAATCCAAAGACTTTCAGAGAAAGTCTCTTTAAGGCTGCCCTGAGTGTCCTTGACTTGTTTTCTAAATTTTGAAATGTGAAAATTTATTCAGAATAGCATGGAACAATAAAATAACTTATGGTTTGTGTCTAGGCAGTCCCTGGCCACTGCTAGAGTTTGTGATTGATTATTACGGGTGTGCGTGCTGCACCTGTCCTGGGGCAGGTGATTTGCATTACAAGGAAAGGAAGAAGAGAGGCTGGCCAGCTGCCTCAGCTGCTGCTACTCCCTTTGCTCTCTGCTCTTTGTCATGTGCTACCTTGCCTTGGAGTCAGGTGAGTATGGACTGAAACCTCCACTAACTGTGAACTAAGTAGATCTTTCCTTCCTTCATTTTGGGTGTTGGGTATTTGTCCCAGCAATGAGAGAAGAGTAACTGAGACAATAAGTTTACTAGAATTTCTCTAAACTGGTGGTAGTATTTCCACTGTTAGTCACCCCACGCACCAACTAGCACTTTTTTTGGCTTGTTCTGCACCTTGTGAGTCACCTAGACATTAGTTTTCCAATAATAAACCTCTTCCCCAGTTAAGCGTGTGAGTCCTCTGCATCTAAGTCCCAGGATGCCTTTCCTCCATAATCCAAGAATGCAGGTTAGAGTTTAGAGTTTATGTTTTTTTTTTTTTTTTTTTTTTTTTTTTTTTTTTTTTTTTTTTTTTTTTTTTTTTTTTTTTTTTTTTTTTTTTTTTTTTTTTTTTTTTTTTTTTTTTTTTTTTTTTTTTTTTTTTTTTTTTTTTTTTTTTTTTTTTTTTTTTTTTTTTTTTTTTTTTTTTTTTTTTTTTTTTACTTGTGCTTATCATCTGTATTTACTTTTCAAACTACATCAAAGGACACTTGTATTTTTTCATCCATTTCCACTTGTCCTGGGGTAGCATATCAAGTCCTTTCTTTTAGGCTAAGAAGGAGATGTTTACCTGCAGCCTCAGATTATAGGAAATGTCCCCAACCAATGACCAAGGAGGTGTGGGAGTGGCTAGATGCTACGGGGGGCGCCCAAAGAACACAATGTTAGTGGATTTAGGTGGGGTCAAGAAACACTAAATTTGAAGTGAAGGTATGTAGAGATGAGGGCTTTATTTAAGTTATCATTTCCTAGCTGCTTTTGACTAAATGCATGAATAGAACTGTCTAATATTTTCCTTGTATTTTGTAAAGGATCTCACTATCCAGCCCCAACTCCTAGTGATCCTCCTATTTTCAGTCTTTTCAGTGCTGTAATTATGGGCATGCACCATCCGGAGTGGTCTTGGTGGTCAGCTCAGTGCCCCTCGGGGTGGGGCTGGCTTGGCACATGGTCCGGGAGACAGAACCCAACAGGACTGGGTTCCACGAAGGGGTGTCTTCCAGGATGACAGTGCTGTGCTTGTCAAAAGAGGCACTTAGTCTTCCAAACTATCTCACTGGTCCTTGTTCTCACATTTTTAAACTTCAAGTCAGACCATAGTTGATGACCATTTGAAGAGTGATATAATTTTTCTTAGAGCTTAAGAAATTAATGTGAATATTAGTAGAAGTTAAGTTGTCAAATATGCTCTCATGACCTGAAAATTAGTACTTGGAAAATAACAAAGAAAACTTAATCAACTTTATAAGATACCTTCAATTTGTGCTGTTGTTTCTCATTTTGTCTTTGCCTATTTAATTCGTTTGATGAAATTTTGAATCACACCTAATGCTTTTTTTACTATGTGTATTCTTTAAAAAAAAAAACAGGTAAGTTTCAAATGTACTGCAATGGTACATTTAGTAC